>JAIPRL010005882.1:0-29913 GCA_025469235.1 Pemphigus obesinymphae | reverse complement strand
TGTTTGACAAAAACCATAATACCATCATTTTGGTTTCTTTTTATGGATGAAAAAAACAGGCTATAGCCATCTATTAAATAATTACACGACAAAACATTATGCCAGGTTTCTGTAAGTATAATTACATTAATATCCTTAAAATTCACATCATTTTCTAAAAGCAAAAGCAACTCGTCAAAATTTACATTAACGCTCCTTATGTTACAATATATTATATTAAGGTAGTTGCTATTCACATTATTATTTAAACATACATATTTATTAAATGATTCGTAATAATTGGTTCTATAATTCAAGTAACCCTTACAAAAATATTCCATTACAAAAAAATAATATTTACAATACAATTAAAATCATTATATTAATAGATTACATGCAACAAATTAAAAACAATTTATGTTAATTTTGTTAGAGACAACTCATTATCTACTAAAAAAGCTTTCGAGTTATCATTTTTTTTTTATAAATAGCTTAGTATTTTTGAATCAATCATATCTGAAGCCAGAATCACGGGCAAAAGCTATAGTTTTGAAAAATAAGTTTCTGTTATATTGAGTTAAATTATCATTTATATAAATAGCATTATTTTTCCAATCAGAAAAGTTTCATTTGTTAACATACGATCCTCATTACCATCCACAGGAATAATGTTAGGCATTTTTGAATTAGAATCATTACCGGCATATTTACATTTTGAACAGCTCCATTTTAGTTTTGCATTTTTCGACATTTTTCTAAATGTCGATTCCCTTAACGCAGCACAGCCAAAATGGAGAAAACCATTACAAATTGAGCATTTTAGTTCATCATCTTCGTACATATTATCATTACATATATTACATAGCATTTTAATGCAAATTCAGTATAAACGTAATTAGTTATAATGTTATTTAAAAGATAAGACATGCACAATAGTAAACACGTCCACACCGCACGACTGTATAGAACAAACTGAAATAATATTTGACTCTTCCATAGTATTATTAGTAGGTATAAGTAATTATAGTATACATAGTACAATATTTACCTCGATTTGAAAGCTAAAATACCAAGACTCTTGTTGGTTTTGTTATTTTTTTTTTAAATAAAGCTGTCTATCACACCTATATAAACGCCAAAGTTCATCCACATATTTATTATACTTCACTATTTATACTTTCACTAACTGTGTTAATGGTATTATGAAAAAATATACTATATATATACATTATATTTTATATTGTTATGAAATAGAATTAAAAATTAATTATGTAATACTCAAAAATACTTTCAATGTAGGTATGTATAATAAATACATCAGACATGAATTAATATTAGGCAATACACCAAATCATAATAATCTAAAAATATGAAATTTAAATACACTGCCAATTTCTCCTTCAAAAAAATATTTCGCGTATACACGTTCTCGGCTGATTATATTATAACTAGAATATTTGATTCTATTCTGCCACGCGCACAATATTATGTTTTAATACAAAGCTTAAAATATAAACCAATAATATTCAATTTTAATATTGTACATTTACAATACAATGTTGGAACTATCAGTTGTTTAATTAACAAACAGAAAACCCCCTTCCAGTACTTAAACTAGTGTGGACGGAAAAGGGATCGCAACACGAATATTGGCTCTCATTGTCGGCATTCTTACTGCATGGTGTATGGTACCATATAGTAATAGTATGCCTCATTGCCTCATACTACCTTTATTTTTACCCATTGAACGTATACTTACTGGTGCAGCTCTACAAACAACGATGCACTGTTTTCCTATTATACTCCGTGTATTGTCAACTATTTCGTCGTCTGTGTTATTGTAATAAAATATAATTTTCTTTTTTTTAACCGAAAATCTATCTATATCCACATTTCCTCTATTTCAAATGTATTCACTATTTGTCTTCGTCAATTTCACACAGTGACCGTTGTAATTTAAGCTTGAAAGGTATCAGATAATCTCATATTTAACATCTGATAATCTAGTTTCTTCAAAGTCAGAGTTAATTCGATCAATATTGTGCCAACTTTCTAAAGATAGTTAAGTTTAAAGTTGATTCCTTCTATTCATCTAAATAAGCACTTCCATCAACCTATTTATTACGCAACATAGATGGTAAACATTCATCGAACTCACATAACACCTTTTACTGACTATAGATATTCTATTCGTGTATCGGGAAACTTTTATAATCATCCGATATATCTATGTAAATCGATCAGAACTTCAATCTAGCAAAGGTAAGTGGTTTTATAATCACTTTAAGTTTATCATTCTGTCTATTTCTATTATATAAAGTCGTGAAATAATTGTAGGTAATACTGTTTTTATGTGGTCTGATTGATAATATCACTATATGGTATTGTTGTTTCTAAGTCAATTGTCCTGGCACAACATCTGTTACATCGAATTTGTGATTATATGATATCATCTGGTTTTCATGTTTTGGTGATACAGTAGGTACCACCACTAACAGAGTTACCATTTTTGTTTTGTATAAATTATTATTTATTGTATTCTATATTATGTTCTTTGTTCCAATCGATCTTTTTCCCCTCTATACAACACGTTTGATATAAACGTTCCACGTCTTTCCCGACGTCAACCATTTCATTTACCTATTGTTTCATCTCATTTCTAATAAAATATTTTTATGCACTTTGCACCACACGAACTCATATTCACACCTATATTTTCCCCCAATGGAGTGAAATTGCATATTTGGACAAGTATTTTATATCCCACGTACAAGAGACTGGAGTCAAAATGTGTACGATTTGATCGTTACATTAAATTGTAAGTTTTGTGTGTGTCAAATCGTATTTTGTTTTAAGTTATTGTTTTTAGTTTGTTGGCACTGGGAAACAGTTGTTTTATTAATTTGTGTGAGTGACCGGCCATTGTACAGTACAACAATTTTGTTTCTCGTGTTGTTGTTTCGTCCGTTGTTCCAGCACGGATATTCTCGTATCATGTTCATATTTTCAGCCATTATTGTAAAGATTCCACGTTTTATTTTTGTTGGCGATTTTATGAATGCTGTTATTTTATTTTACTGTCTGGTAAATATAGTTGGTGTAGATTTTTTGAACATTCTTATGATCAGTTTCTCAAGTTTAGGGTGGTCATTTATGTTTACCTGAGGTTTATTGTCGTGCAATGTGGTTTTATTGTCGAATGGGTTTTATGTCTGCTGCAACAAGATTTATTGTCTCATGAATTACCTGTTCGTGACTGTTCGCACACATGTGAGATTACGAATGAAAGTCTAGCTTTTATAATATTATTCTATTTGTTATATTCACCTCCATGTGGTCGCATGCGGATGGTACCAAATTACCACCTTAATCTCTAAGTAAGTTCTCTGTTTATATATGTATGGTCTGATCAGTTATAAAATTAAAAACTGTAATTTGCTAGTCTAGTAGTTTATAATTATTAAACATTATATTATTCAATATCATCAACTATATTTATACATATATTTATATATATATATTTATATATTTCATTATCTGTAATATTGTACATTTTTATACTAATATAATTTATGTTTTTATTTACTACCTCATACTATTTGATAGAACTATAAACTTATATTGTTGATACTCCCGACCGCAACACTTTTCATTTAATTGTGATATATCTTTTTTTGCGTGATTAGAGCCGCTTCCGTTGTATCTGGTGTCATGTTCCATCCGTGATCTATCGTCCATCGATATATTATTAGCAGAGCTGAATTGGCCTTCCGCTTAATTAATTCTGCATTAGGTGCATTGATGGCTATCGTTTCATCATCTGCAAACCCTAACAAACTGAAACCCTCTAGTATCCTAGTTCTTAAATGATCATTATAGAATAAATTCTACTCGCTCGAGCACTGATTCCCGCGGAACACTGCAGGTCATCTGTATACTGATTTAATCTGATTCGTCAAGTCCTCCAACTATTAAACGTTTTTGATTCAAAAACGATCTGATTAAAAGTTCCAAATATTTTAGAACCTGCATTTCCCATATCGCCTGCTCAATTTATAACCAGAGCACTAAATTAAAAGCATTTCTCACATCAAGTGTTTAAGCATAAACCGATCCCTTTATTTTGATTTACCTCTGCCCACCCATTTTGCACGATCTAAGACGGTTTGGATGGCATTCAATGTAGATCGTTTTCTCTTAAATCCAAATTGCCGCTTGGAAAGCTCACCGGTGAGCTTAATGTGTTAGTTTAATCTTCCAAGGATTAGCTGTCCCAAGAGTTTTTCTGCCAAATTTAGCAAGCAAATGGTTCTATAACTAGAGGAATGAGAAACTGCTTTGTGTATCAATATCAATTTTACTGTCTTCTATCTCTCTGGGAATAGTTTTTCCTTGAAGAATACATTGATGATGTTTAGCAGTTTCACCAGTTTTTTCCTTATCGCCATTTCTAGTGTAATATTTAGAATGCCATCAGGCCCCGAAGCCATTCCTAAGGACATTTGGACAACTGCCGAAAAAAGTTCCTCTCTAGTAAGTGTCTCTGGTTCCTGTCCCGGATCCATTCTTTAAAAATGTATTCCAGTAACAGATAGAACCAGTATGAAAAAGGGAATTCGCTATTTCTTCCTCCCTGCCACGGGCTGTGAGACCTGGTCGATTGCAGCCTAGCTTTTTGGTAATTATGGGTATGGTACGCCCCAAGGGTTAATATCAACCGTATCACTTAGTTCTTTTCACGCTTTCTTCTTTGAAGTATTTGTTGCTAAAATAAACTTCTTCCTGGCAGTGATGTAAAATATTCTTTCCTCCTCCCTATAAGAAAAAATACTTAAAATAATGTAAAAATGAAATATAAATATGTTATTCAATTGTACTAAAAATGTTGTAACTACCTACCAGTAATATATATGCCTCGTTAGTAATTTTGCCATTTGTAAATACCTATTTAGATATACATGTTAAAATTGTTTTAAATATTAAGTCATTTTAATTGACATAATTAAAAAAAAACAATCAAATGAAATGCATGTTAGTCTTGTAGTTTTGCCGTTGTACATGAAATTTATTTTGAATAATGATATAATATATATTTTTTAATTTCTATTATTAATAAGCGCCTACTTGGTTAGGGTTTTAAGTAAATCAATTAGTAATTATGATTAAAATATATATGATTACAACTTAATGTATATAAATGTATTTTTCTTTTATTATATTTTAGTATAGTCTGGTGATTGGATTGAAACGATGGACATCTACGAAGACATCGATCAATTTAAATAATTATAATGAAATATATATTCGGTCATATTTTCATATATAGTTTTTAAGGAGTATTATTGAATCTCGTTTGCTCATTACTGAATAGAAAATGCAGATTATTACAACTCTATTTAAAATATTAGGTATATTACTTAATATGTTGTAGTTGCCATAACTTGCTATGTACAGTATTAAATATATTTTTTATTTGTTAGATGTACAATAATGTGAACCATATATATTTGTACGGAATTCCATGTATCAGTATAACAAATAGTAAGAGCGAATGTGATTAAAAATCTCAGACACCATCATATATATATAAAAACAGTTTTGTACCTATAGGTACCTGGTATATATTATGGTACCTACATATATACCATAATATCAGACTTGTAAAACATACTTTTAAAATTGTATTTAAATACAGATACAAATACATTGACATAAAATATATTTAAGACGTACTTCAAATACTTTTTTAAAAAAGTATTTAAGAACAAACACAAATACTTGGTATGTATTTAAATAGAAATACTTTTATACGGCTTTAAATGTATTTTTAAAACAGTCGTATTATTTGAATTATATTATTTTATAGGTCTTAAAATTACTCAACTATAAATTTTCAATTATTTGATACAATAATATAATAAATATTAAAATTATTACAAAAATTTTAATTTTAATTTTTAAATATTTTGAAAATTAATAATTATTTTTACCAACATTTTTCATATATTAACGATACCGTGTTAAACATAGTTTTATTTAATATACCTAATTTATTACATTTATTATTATTAAATATTCTTTTATAATATAATATACCTACCTAATAATAAAATTATTATAAGACGAAATAAACACGTGTCAATCGAGTTTCCTTTGTATTTCCGACGATATTACAATTATAATTTTAAGACATATTTCAGACATGCGAGTATTATCATCCACGCGCGGTGGTTGAAATTTTTATCGACTTTATTATACTTTTATCATAGATTAAATATAGTGTTCTATTACCTATTACCCTCATATTATACATAAATCCCCGTAACTCCGTTTGTCAACTCATCATACTGTAAAATAATATTAAATTTAAATGATAAAGTAAATTTAAAGTTACACTACACAAACATACTTAAATATTCATTTTGATTGAATGAAATTTATTAAAATTAAAACTTATTGTAAGGAATTGTTTTCACAAGTATTTAAATAAAAGTATTTGTAATTCTAGTAAAAATACCAATGGGATAGTATTTCAAATACTTTGAAAATACTTTAATTGAAATGTATTTAAAAAGTATTCTAAATACTATAAAAGTATTTAAATATATTTACTCAAATACTTTTACTCAAATACTTTACAAGACTGCATAATACAATACAAAATAATTATATTAATAAATAATGTAACTAATATTGTATTTTTCTATTAATTATGTTAGTTTTTTTTATATTAATTGTTGTAGAACTCATTAATGATATGTTATTGTAATTTATAATGTTTATTTAACTAATTTTGTCTCATTTTAATCATTTAGTTATATAAAGATTTTGAAGATTACATGTTATTTTATTTTGTCATATATTTTCATTTGTTATCATTTGTATTAAAAAACTTAAACAACAACTCTACTGAATATTTTATAAAAATTTAATTTGTAAAATTTTAATTAGTTTTTTCTATACCTATATTTGTAATTAATAATAGATGCCTATTTGATTAGTGTTTAAAGTTATAATTTATACCTAGTATTAATTGTGTATCTATATATTTTGAATTTTTTAACAATGTTATCAATATTACTAAAACATACTTGTTAATAACAAAATTATGACTGTATTCAGAGAATGCTTTTGATATATTAAGTGCAAGTGCTTAATAAAAGTTGTATGTAAAATGTTTGTAAACCGTTTGAATAGTAGGTACCTAGTACCTACATATGTTAAATGTAAAATAAATGTTAAATAAAATGAACGCTTTCTTATTGTTAGGTAAAATGAGACATTTTGAAAATCAAAAAGAGGTTTTAAAAAAAATTAAAATTGTACAATATAATATATAGTATAGGTATTATAACAATTGAAATGATATTAAATTAATTAGTATCTAGTCATAGAGTCCAAAAAATATACAAAATTGTGAATATCTGTGCGTAGGTACCTATGCGGATAAATAGGTACCTTTCAAAAGTTCATATGTTGCAATGTTTTTACCTATTTGAACTTCTCATATAGAATTCATAATAAAGCATTCTTAATATTGTAAGTAATCGCAGTAATTATTCTCTTGTCTAATTTAATTATTTTAATAGGAACACGTGAACAATTTGTTTTATAAAAAGTGTCAAAATATATGTTTAATTTTCTTTCTCAAAGTACGTTCTTCGTTATCTCATGGTTATAACATAGGTTATAACATATAACGGTATTTTTTTGTTGTTTTTGTTTTGTTATTCATTACTTATACTGTAAATTATTATCGCCTGACTGAAATAGGTATCAATGGTTTGGATTTTGGACCCTTACCACTCTGCAATCTATGTTCTAATAAAAAAATTATCTAAATGATAATCATAAATTTGTTACTTCATTACCGGTTATTTAACTATATTTACATTTGTATCGCTCAAACGGCTTATTCAGATTAGACTTGGTACTATCTATTATACTTGCTGTGTATGTAGTTGCTTCCCCATACTATATGGTGTCATTTTTCTGCTGTGATTGTGGTTGCATCTGTATATTATAAGGCGCATAATGAATGTGCAATAATGAGCATGTCTCTAATAAATTATGAACATCGTTCTACCTTACTACCCAGAATAGGTTGTTCGATTATGCATTCATACATACGCATATTATTGATCTCTTTGAACATTATTATTATTTATTATTAATTTATAATATAATATATATTAAAATCAACAATAATATTGTTAATCGACACTTTAAAATTTAAATTTACAATATGTCCATGAATTAATTCACATTATATATATTTAAATCCTTAAGTTGGATAAAACAATATTATACCTATAAAAATAACGATTTATAATAGTTAACGTAGGTACACATATTACACATAATATGACAAAATGTAGGTACTTATAAAATTATTGTTAAAATAATTTTTTCTTCATTATGTAAAAGGTGTAAAAAATAAAAGTTCTTATTTTTAAAAAAAAAGAACTTTTATTTTTATTATAAGGTGTTATTTTCACTTACTAGGTATTTATTTGTCACTGCCTATTGTTTTATTACAGGCATTGTTGTCTTACGCCTTCCAGTCAGATATTTTATTTATTTAAAATTGATTCTCGAAAAGTGATAAATAAATATTTCCAATTTAATACCTATTGTTTACTGATAACCGATCCATGGTTTAATGTTGTGTTTAAAATTTGATTCGGTATTGTTCAGTTTATCGTTGTACATAAAATTATAAAAATTATTGTGTAATTGTTCCTTTATGATCGGTATTTTACGTTGATAAATTGTACTGCTTTCAAGTCTCGAACTGGTTTCTACACATCAACACGTATTTGTAGTTGAAATTGATATTAAATTGAAAAAAAATACGTAGATAAAATTCTGTTGTTATTTATTACCTATTACCTAACTAAGCTTTGTAAACATAGTTAAAGTATCTAAAATATAATAGGCACGTCACTAAAAGTCATTATTAAAATTGTGCAGGAATTTCATATAAAATGTTAAAAAAATATATATATTTTTT
The DNA here is from genome assembly GCA_025469235.1 of Pemphigus obesinymphae. NCBI lineage: Eukaryota > Metazoa > Arthropoda > Insecta > Hemiptera > Aphididae > Pemphigus > Pemphigus obesinymphae. The sequence continues at coordinate 20,921 of JAIPRL010005882.1, read as the reverse complement.
AATGTTTATACCTATATCTACTTTTCTACTTTTTATATACATTATGTATCAGATCTAGGTCAGATCTAGCTTAAATTTAAAAAAAAAAACAATAATATATACCTATAGGTACATTGAATTATTACAAATGAATATTTTAAAAGTCTGACTTGACTATATATGACGAGATGACTCAATAATCTAATTTTAGAAGGCTGCGTAGAAGGGAATACAAGGATTGGAGAATATGCAATAAATATTATAGGACCAAGCATGTAATTCTTATAAATAATCAAAGAGGTAGGCAAGTAGGTAACAGGGAAGAGTGGAGAATTGATACAAACCAATCTCAAGATTGAATACAAATGAGAGAGAGAGACTTCATTGTGAATACGAGCGTTATAAAATTTGAAATACGCACCTATTTAATACTAAATATATCAATATTATATTTTACGATAATGTTACATATTCGTGTGATAATATTCAAATTCATTCTAAATAGAATAATTTTAAAATTTCATGACACTATTTTTTACAAAATATACTATTTCATTTAATTATAATTACTATTTACTAATTTATAAAACGAAATATTTTTTTGTAAAAATTGAATTTTGAAATACCTAATTTATAGGTGTAGGTATTTAAATAATTAAAAAAAGCATATTATGTTTGTCAATCACACTACAGTTTATAAAACTGTCAGAGATAAATAAGAAAAAAAAAACAATTTGTTAAAAATATTGAGATTATTATTTCAGTAAGAGATTATCTGAATCTGGATTATTTTTATAAGAGTTACACTCCCAAAATACTAATATCATATTTTCTAAATATGCCTAATATATAACTGAATGATAGAGCATAGTCACTTTAAATGCACTTTAAATACATTATTGGTTTTTTTAATATAATTAAATATAAAAGTACATATTTTCATAGGCGATGTATACTTAACAATAAAAATATTTTGAATTTTTTCCTTTTATATTTTTGGTTAAAACATAAAATAATTTATTTGAAAATATTTCTAAATTAAAAAAATATATATAATGTTAATATGTTATAAAAATAAATATTCACATTTATATGAAATATAATATTTAAATAAATATTTTTATGCCTGATTATAAGTAAGTTAGTATTTATATATCTAGTCTGTGGTAATATTATTCACAGCGCTTAAAAACGTTATAAATAACATTTAAAACGAAAAATTGTTCATAAACGTAGGTAATCAATAAACGAAAAATAAAAACAAAAATTTTAAATATCACTAAACAAAACGTATTATTGAACATAATATGTATTAAACTAATGACGGTTAAACACAACAGTAATGTAAATATATATATATATATTATGAAATATAGATAAAAAATTGTATTTTATGATATTACTAAATATTCGTAAAAATTATTTATAAACTATATTATATTATGATTTTCAACAACATATTGTAAGGATTTATTTTTGTAGGTATTTAATATTTAATAATACTATTCACTATATTTACTAAAATTTTATTTTCATATTACCGCGCAGAACATAATAATTATTTATTAAAAAGTTTGTATATTCTTATTTGTTTATTTATATTTTATGTTGGATATCCGTGTTTTAGTCTTCTCAAAAATACAACTGTAAAAAATGTAGTTTACTGCCTACTCGTATTTTAAGGTAAGTACTTCACTAAATATATCTTTTAAATTCTAAAGTAAACTCGGGGAGTTTCATATTTGTCATTTTATTGTATCTACTGATTGTACCATGGAATATAGAGTATGTTTGACTTTATGTGACTATGTTTCAAACTTTTATTATTCGTAGTGTAAAAATGTGCTTTTACTTTTCTTGGTTTTTTTTTTTTTTAAATACCTACTTACTAATATAATAATATATTTCATAATTAATCTGTTAGTTGTTTAGTATATTGAGTATTTTGAATTAAAACAAATTTACTTTTTAATTTTTATAAAATAAAGTAAGTTTTTCTTCTCATTCGTCTCGACAATTCTTCCAATCATTTGTGATTGATCACCCTTGTCTTCAATTTTCATCCAACTCGATCTCCCGTATCCCATTTACTTATACCTGACTCTTTATAACATTCTCTATCACATCCAACTCTCTATTTTTTCCTCTTTCTCTACATACTCTATACATCTATTACATAAAGAATATGAGAATAATGATTATTATTCTTTGTAACTATGAAGTTCACTTATATTCAAGTATGATTTTAAATTATGGGCTATGCAGTAATATTTTGTTATTAGGTACTAGTAAATTACGTTTATTGTCTATCAAAACCTAACTGAACAAAATATAAAGACAAAAACCGTTAAACTTTAAATAACCTTTAAACTATAAACAGAAAACAAATATAACGTTTAAATAACTAATAATAATGAACGTAATTACTAAATAACGTTTGAAAAATTAATAACATTAAACATAAAAAATTTAAAATGTTTAAATGTACAATAATGTATAAATTAAATATAAAAATGTAAAAATTAGTATACTCACTTAAAAATGTCCGATTACTATTTTGAATAAGTATAAGCATTTATAACATTATTTTCTAGTTTATATAAGAAAAATAGATTAATTTTTTTATGTTTATTTTTAAAAGAATTATTAAAAGAATACATTTTTTTTTTCAATTTTACATTTATGTTTAATTAATATAATGTTATTGAATAATTTCTATTTATCCAATATAATTTAGTAAAATGGTTAATAAATAAAATAAAAAACCCTTTAACATAATTTAAATTAAACCATTCGATAAGTACTATAGAAAATTGTTCTAGAAAAATGTTAGGAGTTTCATAGAAATTTAAAGAGAAACCTTAAAAAAATAATAGGGAACATTTGAAATTTATGAGTATTTATTTTCATTAAATATAATGCACTACATTTATTTACATATAACACAAGATACGCCTAAACTAATTGTATATTATCTGCTCGAAAAGCCTCAACCATTACAGTATTCAAATTTAAATATAATATTAAAAATTACAAACACATATGGTTTTGTAATAAAACGATATTTGTAAGTTTAGAAAATTTTACTGAAATTTGAATTGTAAGCTCTTATAATAAAAATATGTTCATTACAATTGTTATACATTTCATGGTATTTTCCAAATTAATCGATAAATAGGTTTTAGTTTTAAAAACATCAATATGTTTTTATAGCTTGAAAAAATATAAGTGCTAACCAATACATTTTTGAACACTAAAATATATTTTAGTATTTTATTATATTTTTGGTATTAGATTTTTACACTTTCTATAGTTAAATAATTTAACTATAATGAAAGTAAAATCATTTTTGAAGAGTGGGTAAATAATAACATTTTGGAAAATACTTATCACTTTATAAGTGTAAAAATGGAATTTTTGACTAGAGAAAAAACAAAACTACTTTAGTGGAAAGAAGCTAAAATTACCACATTATTCAATTTAGTTTAAAGGGTATACGCTAAAAGTAATTATGACAACATTTTAATTAACAAAGATAAACATAAATGAAAATCTCAACAGTTAGCTTCTCTATTAAAATTATTAATTTTACCGAGTCTGGTACTGACTGACAACTCTAAAATATTATACTTTGAAGTTTTGGAAATAATAAAAATAAAGAAAAATCATTATAAACTCTCTAACATAGTCCATAAGAGAGGTTTTGCAAAATAATGTTCAATTTAGGTTTATTGATTTCTTAAAATATGTGTATGTTTATGAATAAAAGTATTCATATTTTTTAATCCTTATTTCTAGTAGATAAAATGAATTTATAATTTAATTGAAAAAATAAAATGTTAATATTTAAAGTATTTCGTAATAAAGCATTAAAATAAAAAAAATTTCGATTACCTACATAAACCGATTAAGTCTTTACTGACATTTCATCACCAAATAAATTTATTGGTTATTGGTTTTATTATTCCTTTGCAATCTAATACTCCTAGTACCTATAGATATTTTATTAAATATACGTGTTGGACTATGGTAATATAAACTTAGTGCTTGAATTGGAAAAAAATAAGAATCACACCAAAATATATTTATAAATGTTAATACCTACATAGATTTGCACAGCTGAAGACTCAAATTTATTATCAATTTAACAATAAATCATAATCGCATATTATATTGTCAATAATTTGGCAATTAGATTTATATCATTAAATGGAGATACACTATAGATCCTTTGGTATTTAGCATGAAGGCGTTAATCAATTAGAAACATAAAAAAAAATATATATTGATAGGGAAAAACACGTTTAAGTTTTATTCTATAACTACTACTCAAAAAATCCCCCACTCCGAAAAAAATAATATATAATATATATATTATATATTATTATTATAATATAATATATATGAAACTTATCATCTTACATATAATAAATCCTTCACTTTTCAGCCTAAGCAGTTTTAGTAAGCATAACAAAAAACCACCATTTTAACAAACTAATGTTATAAATTGGAAAATAAAAAATAAACTTGTTTACTTTAAAGAGGTCATTTTTAGATTTTACTAGTAGTTTTATTAATCGTAAAGAAACAATTTAGGAAAGCCCACTCTGCAAGCGTGCTAACGCCTAACTTCCAGGTTTCTAAACGTATTTTAAATAATAATCTAAAAATATGAAATAAAACGAATAATAACAGCTATCACCCTAGTAAATAAATCAATAATCGTAATTATGTACTAGTAACTACGAGCACATTTTAACTACTTTTCAGTTAGTTTTTTTTTACAAAATTTTGAATTTTATTTTATTCATTTACATATAAACGATTAAGAATTTTAGAATTGAGTAGGATTTATTAAATAAAAATCTTTCTGGTAAAAAATATATATTGTACCTAGTTGGTATTTTAAAAAGTTAAATTTTAGATTTTCACCGTAATACTTTTCACCGCCAAAAATAACGGAAAACTTTTATAAATTTAAAATTTATATTAATTTTTATACATTGTTTGCTCATAATCGGTTTATCGGAAGAAATAATTATACGTATTGCTTTCAAATTCAGTATGTTCACCAACAGTATTTTAGCCTATAAGAGAAGTACTCTCTCCTAACGATAGCTTTTTTTTATATTTATGTATTTTAAACGAATTGAATGGAAAATGTAAAAGTAAGTATATATCGAAACTTAATCGTTTTATTCATAGCATTCCATTTAGAGTAGCCAGTAGGTATGTGTAAGATGCTGGCTAAAATATTTTTAAAAATGAAATGGTAGGTAGATCTGGTACAATGGTATAGTGTCCTCTACGCTCTGTAATCTACCAAATTAATTACTGAATAAATTATATATAAATTGCATAATATTATATTCGTTTTATATATAGTAACAGTAATATGTATTAGTGGTTTTCTTCAGTATAAATATTTCAATCTGTCATATCGTCCTACTATGAAAAATTTGCTGTTTAGTGTGTAAAATATGGAATTTCTGTACTACATAGGTAATTAATATATAAAATACTTTCGAACTGTTGATAATAACGTTATTCAACAACATATTGTTTTGATTGTCTTAATATAAAATCGAAACCAATATAATGTTATCATTAAATGTTGATCAAATTTTCCTGTTTGTTTATTTGTTTTGTATTACGTCGTATATTATTTTAACGACAATTTATTTTCAGTACAATATACAGAGTGTACTAGGACTATTATTTTAACAATTGTAATAACATAATATTTTGTTCCATTCAATAATTTAAAATTATCCTTACATATAATTATTATTATTTTGTGCTTAAATTAAAATGCTTTAAAAATTTATTTAACCCATTAAGAACTAATAATACAATTAAAATAAATATTCTTAAAAACTTAGGGAGCAATTTTTTAAATCCGAATATAAGCTACAATTTGGTATTTAAAATCTTTACAAATATTTAATCATTAACTTTTAAAATATTTCAAATATTTCAAAATTTATGGAACTGCCAATATAATTTTTTGGTCTACACATTAGCACCATAGTTATACTCATAATCTTTCGTTTATAGATTTATATATAGATTGATAAATATATTATGTGACAAAATATAGAATTCAACGTTTACCGTGTTTTCTATGGACAGAATTTATACTGAAATCCTATGGAAAAAAGGATTTTTAATTTCGTTTTTGTTTATTATATATAACTATTTTGAGTTTATTATTATATTAAGACGTCAATATTAAACCAGTGATGTCTTCATTAGAGTCAAACTATTTTTTGTATTTATAATGATTATATATTTTAATAATTCTTCAATAATAATTAGGTTTTAAAAAAGTATTTAAATATAAATATGTCACAGTTATATACCTATTTAAGTAAGTATAATAAAACAAAAAATTATTTGCGTACAATTAATTCTATACTTTTATTGTATTTAGAATACTTTTTTTGAAATTTGTATTTGAGAAATATTTTAATAGGATATAGTAGGTAAGTACTTGAATATTTGTTATAAAAAAACAAGGTTTGGCTCTATGTATGTACAGCACAGTACCTACTGCACAATTATTATCGAAGGAACATAGTAATGACATCATTAGGAAGATCATACGTTTTACAGTGTTTCCTCAAAGCATTTTTTTTAAACTAGTTTAAATAAAAAAATATATAGTATTTAAATTAGCTATATTTTAATATAATAGGTATCACTATTAGTAATAATACAAAATTAAATTGGCATAGGATCATGTATTAATGCAAAGGACGCAACACCGAAAATTTTTCAATGAAAAACTTGCATTAACATTTTTTATATTTATCAACTTACAAACATGTTAGAAATACAAAGTAAAAATAAATTCAAGCTAAACATTATCTAGCAACTGAAGTAGCAATTTTTGATATATGCATTTTTACACGTTTTGTGAGTTGTTATTATAGCAAAAGATTGATTTTTTATTTTTTTGAACAGTTCATAAAACGTGTAAAAATGCATATATCAAAAATCAGCTATATCAGTCATTAGATAATTTTGTTCTTTATAATTTATTTTTATTTCATCTTAATAGAATCTAAATTAGTAGAATATCGGAAAAAAATTTTTGAATTTTACAGAATGAGTGTATCAAGTCTTAATGACCTTCTATCTTTAATCGGACCAGTACTAATAAAAGCTAATACACACCTACAACTCGTTATACCTGTGGAGAAGATATTAAAATTAGGTGTAACGCTAAGGTAAAATAAACACAAATTATTAAAATGAAAATTAAACCAATAAAAATTTTTTTGAAGTTATTACTCAAAAAATGTGTATTAAAAGTATTTTAAAGTATATTTTATACATTATCACGTATGATAAAGTGATAAATAAAAGTTTTTAGGTTATGTTATAACCGTTGTAAAGTATGTTTTTGCACCTAGTTAACGTAGTTCGGCCGACAGTTTGCCGACTTGTCCATCAAACGGAAATCGGGTTGCCCATTTCATAGTTTAGTCGGCCAACTTTGTATCGGTCTGTGTGCGCTCTCAAATACATTCGAGTGCCCATTGATAAGCTGACCAAATCTTTGGCTAATTAAAAGTTTGTAGTGCTAGCTCTTAAGGCGACGACGGAGGATGCTGGGATGACCTGGATCGGTGGGGGTGAAGGGATTGTCTTAGCAGCGGCAATAGCGGGAGCTATTATTACCATAGACTTATAAACAAATAGACCGGGAATCGAGCTAAATTCTTGTAGCAAACATTAACAAGTTGCTGTATTACCAAAAATGTTGTAAATGTAGTATATACAGATACTACAGAGATAATCAGTGATAAGATATCTTAGTAATACATATATAACTAATATATATAATATATATAATATATATCCTATCAATTAATTTCATAAATAGGATTTTAAACGCTATATTGGTTTCGTTGTGTTAGTTTTGTTAGTTTATTGTCTTTATCTGTGCTATAGAGTTTAGAAAGTAGAAAGTAAACATTCATTTTTATATTTATTATTATTATTTTTTTTTTTTGGGGGGGGGGAGGGGTAACGGTTTTTGAGACCAGCCCTCCAAGCATATATTCCTCCATCTATCCCTTTTCTCTGCAACTTCCCTCCATTGTGCATCAGGTTCCACAGTTCCTATATCTCTAGTGACACAGTCTCCTCATCTCAGATGGGGTCTTCCTAGAGGTCGTTTTCTTGCTGGGTTGTTTTCGATTATGTTTTTTTATTATTGATCCCTGTTTTCTCCATGCATGCCCTGCCCATTTTAATCTTTTAAATGAGATTTTATTTGTAATGCTAGGGTATTGAAAAAGGTCTTGAAGTTCCTGATTATGTCTATTCCTCCACTCAGTGGTTTGATTATGCTTTCAAGGTCCGAAAATCCTTAGAATTTTCCTTTCAAAATTACCCAACCTTATTTCTTCTGTTTTCCTAGGAGGCCATGTTTCCGATCCATATAATACCACTGGGCGTATTAAAGTCATATATATCTAAACTTTTAAATTTCTTGATATATGTGTAGCTTTCGAACTCAATAATTTTGTCAAACCATAGTAGCATTTATTACCTTTTTTTTTAGCCTTGTATCAATCTCTACTTTTATGTACTTGTTATTGGTTAGTATTGACCCTAAGTAATTAAAAAAAGATACTCTCTTAAAACTATGGTTTTCTACTTTCATTATCTCATTTAGTTGGAAATTAATCTCCTTTCTGTTCAGTATTATATATTCTGTCTTTTTGTCATAAATTAGTAGACGAACTTTTCCTGCAGTTTTAACAAGTTTTCGACACAATGATTTTACTTCTTCCACATCATTCCCTGATGATGGCTATATCATCCGCATAGGCCAGAAGACCTACAGATGTTTGTCCTAGTGCAAAACCTTTAAAAACTATATTTATTATTATTACATTAAAATATTTTGTGCAGGTACCTACCTCCTTATTTACGGCAAACAACCCGACCTCGCTAAAATGTTTATAATTTCTTGGAAAAACTATCACGAATATTTTCTCTACCATGAAGAAATTACCGCGGGTCAGTCTATCTCTTTCGCACCTATGTTAATCTCATCGCATTACATGTATTCCGGCTATCATTCCTGGTCTATTTGTCTATAAGTCTATGATTGTTTCAGTTTGCTGCCGATTTACCGGCAAAATCACCGGAAGTTGCCCACGACCAAACGTAATACGGCTGGAATAGGACAGACTGATTTCTGACCGGTATCGTAAGTAGTGGGCGGAGGTGTCGAGCAGGGCCGGAACACCGACATCCTGAAAACCTCAGGGTTAGCTGTACGGATGACAAACGTGTATATTAATTTTGCGTTTACGCCACATTGATTTAAATATATTGTTTTGACGAGATTATTGTTTTTTTTTTTTTTCATTTAATTATTACAATATTATGACTTTCATATCACTTTACTAAATAATAATATTGATATCTGGTTTTAGATCGTATAAGTATCTATAATGTGTTAATATTATAAATTTATACGTCGCAGAAGTAAGATATTATTTCAATGACTATAACATTACGCACTTTTTAATAAATTGTAAAAAATATAATTTTGATATTTAAACTCAAACCTCGTAAGAGTTCTCATCATCAAATTATGTACATATTATTATGTACATATCATTTTTCCATTCAATTAGGCTGCAATAGATGAAATACATATCTCACTTTGGGGAAGAGAGGGAAAGTACTATCCCTATTCTCTATATATTTCGGTGAGGTAGGTAGCTAAAAAAAAAAGTAAACACTATACACAAAAATGAAATTTTTGCTAGTTCAGTTAATTGAGATTTTTATATACCCACGTACTAACGGATGTGCATTATTCGTGGTTTATAATCAGGGCTATCCCGAGGGGCGCATGGGGGTGTCTTACCCCCCCCCCCAACTCGGAAAACAGTCGGCAAATAATAGAAAAAGCCGATTACCTTTTTATTTTTTTATATTTTTGCTTATTTTATGTTTTGAAGAGAAGAAAAAAACACTTTCTTTGGGACGGCCCTTTTACAGTTGTAATCATCGATGTCTCTTTTGAATAAATATTTATTAGCGTGCGCTTGTGCCGAGCTCGTTATTATAGTTATTATTATATAGCGTTGACATCGTGTAATAGTTTTACAATATGAATTATTAAGTACATAAGTATTAAATAGAAGATATAAAAATATTTTATCTTTTGTTTTTAAATAATTTTTTAGAGATTTTGTTACCACGATAACCAATCAAACAATTTTTTGTTAACTACATTTATAGTAGATACACTATGATATAAATCTAAGTACCTATACTACCTACCTATATGTATGTACCTATATGATATGTTATATCAGTTAAAAAAAATAATATTAACTGAGTTATTTTAGATTCTGAACACAGCGAGGGATCTATTAGTTTTACTCTGGTGTAGGTGTTTATTTATGATTATTCTCGAAACAACATTTCGACCAAAATATACGTGCCAACTATTGCCTCAATTCCGGTGGATTTTGGAGCCACAATATTAACACAGATTAATAAAACAGGTAATCAAATAAATAATACGTGATAACAGAGTGTAAATAATATTATTACCTATAATACATTAATAATTATTATAATGAATTTATTGTGATACAGTTTTTATTTTATAGTATAATATTACAGTATAATTTTTTATATTTACGATTTATTGGTATTTTTTTTATAAATATGTTTTCGTATTATATTATTATACTATATTACGTGTATTATTTTTAATAAGTACCTACATACCAATATGTAAATAAGTATTATTATTTTATATAATATTATATAAATAATAATCATATTATATTTACATAATATATACGCTGTGTCTGTGGTGTTCGTATAGATAATGAGTACACGGACAAACCGTGTAAACATTAAATTTTGATATTTGATTCGATTTGTTTTACGTATGTACCTATATTCTATAAATTTTTTTTAGTAGATTATATTACATCCTAACTCACAGGTATATTTTTATAATTATTGTTGAGAATTAACGAATAAAATATGTTAATAAATAAAATAAAACAGAAGTACCTTCAACTTTTTAAAATAATATTAATTAACTGTAACTGAATAGAACCAACCATCGCTTAAATATTTTAAGTTAAAATAGCAATCTTCTGTCTACTGAAAATAATTTACTATTTACAACAATTTTCCAACATGTACGAAAGGCAGTTTTCTTTTAAAATTGTATACAATATACATGCATAAAAAAATCGAATCGATTATCAAAATGTAAAAACCGGGTAGTAAATGTTTATACGGTAGGTGTACGCACTATCTACTCGATCGCCTGTGTATATCACATGTTTTATTTGTTTGATAATATTGTGGTTCCGCAAGCGTGATTTTTTCCACCGGAATTGAATCATTAGTTGGCACGTCCAAAATATTAGTCCCGTATCTTCAAATTTTTATTTAATTTTAAAGAAAACGTTATTTTGTTGGTAACACTTTTTTATTTATTCGATAATTTTGTAACACAAAGCACGTGAACAACACAAAGAAAATAAGAGATAAAATCTCTTTCTATAAATCGATTATGGTAATGTACTTAACATCTTTTCTCGTAATTTCAAAAATAATTGTCCTAGAAATCTGAAATTTGCATTAAATAAATGTATTTGATCATTTATTGATGTTTACCATTTCTTTAATTTGCTTTTTGGACTACTTATAATAATTAAAGATTTTGAGATTTTCACGTCATAAATGATAATTATGGAAATATTACGTTTTATTTTATCAAGTTACGTGAGTAATTATTATTTTATTGAAACACAAATTTTATTGGGTTCATATTTATTTTGGATAATGATAATGGTTATAGCCACAGTATATATCGTAGTTATAGCAATGGTATATAGTTTAAATGCTGTTAATTTTATCTCTTCTTCTCCTTCGCCTTCTCTCCCAACTATTTGGGGTCGGCCTTGTTGCTGTTAATTTTATCTAAAATGTTCAATTTTAGATATGTAACACTTGTACTTAGGACATAATTTTGATGGAGTTGTTTGGTTTTTGACAGTAAACTTTATATTTTAATGTATATTATATTATATTATTGTACCTAAAAGAAATTTGGGAAAATGTATGTAAACGACCACCAGCTATTTTAAAATTAATAAAATTCTAGAGGTATTCTGAAAAATCGTTAACACTCCGTTATTAGCTAGTATATTCCAGAAGGTACCTATTTAATTTTTGCAAAATTGATTTTAAATTGTCATTTTTGTACCCAAAAAATCTAGACTATCACAGTTTCAGTGGGTTAAAAGAAAACTGTAAAACAATTTACATTGTATTTATTACATTTCTTTAAAAAAAAAAAATAAAAGAGCACTTCTGTGAATTAACTGATATTTTAATAAGATAAGTGTTAATAGAATATAATCCTTAAGTCTTATATTAAGACAAAACTCATTTCTGTAATATACTATCATTATACTTATATATTAAGCGAATATTTAGGACATGATCAAAAAAAAAAAAAAAATATATATATATATATATATATAAACTATAAATATCTTAATATTTTTTAAACTATTTTATACATTTTTTATTATAATATTATATTATGTATACCTAATATAAATTATGTATATATGTATATATTACCTATATATATATATATATATATATATATATTTATAATTAGGTATTCTAAATCGTACGAAATATAATATAGGTTAATCATGATAAATTGACTTAATTTAATCACCAATGGACCAAATGTAATTTATAATTTTATTGTAGAAACAAATTATTTTAAATTTTCATGTAGGTAAGTCCTAATTTTATACTTAGATATGATCAATGGTGAATGTGTATGAAGTTAATCTTTGAAAATATGTTAATTTATATTTGTGGTTTTTTCAGCTAGCTATGTTTTTAGTTATGTACTAATTATATATTTTAAGAATTAAGATTATACGAACACCGCCTTATATAATATAAGATGTTATTTTTTAAATCAAAATGAATATATTATATAGTTTCAAATGATATAATAATTATAATGTTATTAATTTATTGATCAAACGGGTAAACATATCAAGTGATAAAAAACTATTTGACAAACATTTTTGCCTAGATTTAAGTAAACATAGTTATATATTACAATGTACGTGTACATTGTTTTATATTTAGATAAATACCGCGTCCGCATGTATTTAAACGGAGTGTCTTAGAAAAAATAAAGTAAAAAAACTGAATATAGGTTAACACTAATTTTGAATCTTATATCTATTCTATATATATATATATAATATATAATTTATATATATTTATATATAGAATATTAATTTAAAGAAAACATTATAAGATCTTATTAAGATATAATTTATAAAAATTGCAGTATAATAAATTTTATATGATTAACAATTTTCTATTATTCGTATGGTATTTTAAAATCGATTGAGAAGAAAAACATACTTTATTTAATACTTTGTTTTAATTTCAATAGACAAGTATACTAATGTCTGAGTCATTGTCTTAAATACAATATAGCACAATATAATTATAACAAAAAAATGTTCACCCAAATGATTTCGATACAATATTTATACAAATAAAAAATAAATAAATAGAAGTAAAAACAATCATTTCAAAGGTATTGTGTAGATGTTTTTAAAAAATATTTAGTTATAACTATATGAAAACATTAGGCTATTAAAAAATGTAAAGGTATTGTCTAAGAAATTAAGCTGGATTTTATATTTTAATAACATACATGTAAGAGCTTAAATTTGAAATGTTCGATTATTTTGCCTCTCCAAATGTTTATTAATAGATTGATCTAATAGATTCAATTATTTTTACCGTATCATACGCACGTGCTTTGAGACAAATGTATAATAGACCTTGGCATGATGTCCTCTTAAAATAATTAAACATTTATTCATAATCACGTATTGTTGTACTTGAACCAATCAACCAGTTTACATATATAGTAATATGCATGAAATATATAAATATGCATTACATAATGTAAAATTGTAATTTATTTTGTTTTGGTATAGGCAAATACACATGTGTTGACGTTAGGACTTAACACAATTTTTTTTTGGTTTTTCAATACTTGATTGGTTTAAATTCACTTATCTGTATCCTTATTATGTAATTTTTTCAAAATTATCTTTTTAGGCTTATTTTGTACAAGTGAATAATGTGCTTAATATTATCGAAATCAGTTTCCATGAACTTTTTTAGGTACTTTATCTTAGTTTTTACATTTTGAATTAATTGCTAAGTTATTTTTATCACGATTTCAGACCGTCACAAGATTTACTTTTTAAAAAGACATACCTCCAGGCTCCGGTTGAGTTTTTAAATAATAAAAAATCGTTGATCTGTAAAAATAGGGTTATTTATTACGTCAAAAAAATTCACAAATCAATCATTTTATAAAAAAGTTCAATTTAGATCATACACAAAAAATATATTTATATTTCTAAAGATGTAATATAAAAGTTTTAACTTCAAGTTTAGCTATAATCCAGGAGCATTTTATGCATAATATTTGTATGTACCTACATTAAAATAAACATTATTTTTAAATTATTCTTGTAATTGCGTTTTTGGATAATAGTTACTCTTTTTATGTATATAACTAGTAAGTACTGGCAAAATGTGTTGATTTACGGATACAAAATTAACAAAATTCAATTTTGTGAAAAAAACATTGATTTTTTTATTTTAAAACATTTTTTACGTAAGCCATATAATATATAAGTTGACTATATCATATGGTTATTAAAAAATAAAAATGATTTCTGACGAGTTCCAAATGGAAAAAAGTAGGAACAAAAAAACTATCCTCTACTATCACTTTTTATTACCACCTTTTATTTTTCTTAGTTACATTGTCTATTTTAATTAAGTGCCAAACAAAAAAAAGTTAATTTGCTTTAGTCGCATTAACCATAATTGTACCAAATGTATTTAAACTTAATTTTTAAGTTTATAGAGAATTGAATTTTTTTTGAATTAAAAAAACTTACAAAGGTACCCGTCCGACGATCGAAATGCTTTGACACCTGACATGTTTTTAATTAAAAGTTCTCAGAAAAATTAAGATGAGAGAGAGATTTTTAGAAAAATGTCCTTATTGCTTTGTCATTAAATAAAAAGTCACCAAACCGCTGACAGAGTAATTGCTGAATTGTTTAATAATTATTAAAGCAAAAAAAATTACACGAAAAAAGCAATTAGTGTAGGTAATTGAACAAAAATTATCAGATGTGTTCAAGTCCAAGTCTTATTAAATCTTTTTTTAACACAAAAATAAAAAAACGTCAATATTAAAAATAGTACTCTATACGCATATTAATAATACAAACAAATATTTTTTTTTATACTTATTTAATTAAAAAATAATAAAATAGCAATTAAATAATTTTCCAACTTTTGGGAATGTACCTAAAATTTATTAACACTTAAAATCTAAAATTCTTTAAATTTTGTCCCAAAAGTTATAAATAATAAATTTCTATGAACCACGAAATTCAAAGAGATACTATAATTCTATCGATGTATTATATTTATGAAGAAGATGTGAGCGCAAAAAATTTTAAATGAAAAATTCAAGTTATTATTTGAAATTTTTAACAACTTGTATTTACCTCTTTGTGTTCGTTTAATACACCAATCTTAAAATTAAAAAATAAAACCATTTTTATCAATTAGGTATTGTACCTAAAGTTTCACTTTTATTAATAAAACTAACATTTTTAATAATGAAAAAAAAGACAAGTAGTAAATTAGATTAGACAGAAGTGATTTAGACGATGCCATTAGTATTCATCCAGTAGTTAAATCTATTACAATATAGGGTCGACATTCCAAAAATAATGGCTTCTTGTACATCTGGAGCTTAATAAATTTGTCAGAGAAGTTCCAGTCGATTGAACTTGAATCGTCGACCATTTCAGGAGCACCCAAGATTATGAATCAGGTACAATCAATACATTGTTCAAATTTGGTTGAACTAAATCATATTTAATTTAAATGTGATTTTTATATAACTATTGTAGTTTTAAAATCCATAGGCTTCAGTGATAATTTTTCGATTGCTTAGATTTTACATGGTTATTTAACATTAGTTAACCACAAAACTCCCTCGCCATAATATTTTTTATTTTTTGTTATTTCCAATGAGACGACCTTATCTGACATTTTATCACAGATATGAATAACAACGTAACCATTGATGAAAATTTACCAAAACTCGATTACGACATATTCATCACTGGTTTGGATAACATATACTACAATTGAAGATAGTTTACCTATTAACTAGGTATCTATTAACACGAACACCTCACCAAGTCAGACACCCTTATCGATTTTGACATTCGTATAGATTTTTACACTCGACCCGAATTCGAACACTCCGCCAACCCATATTTTCAATCATTTTTAAAACCAATGCCAACGCAACTACGTTTTACCCCTACTACAGTCATGCACTTTTGTAAACATTGATAATAATTTGTGCATTAACAAACACGGTAGTTCTTCTGAGTAAAGACGTTGAACGGCCAACGTCCAGGGCTATACTCTGTTGGTTTAAAGAAACACATCTTACGAAGAAATATGGTACGAAAATTTGATAATACTTACGTACAACCAGACATTGACAAAGACAAATACTTATTGGAACAAATAAATTATGATGTGTTAACTTAAAGTCAAATTACTCGCAAGTATAAAACAACATCGCATTGGACGACGAAACAACGAGTAATGAAAACAATTTGTCAGTATAGCGATCACCTAGACAACGAATGATAATAAATAAGACAGTATATAAACAACGGGAAAACGAAATGGCCAATTTATAACTACACTATTTATTTGTTTATTTATATAGTTTACAATATTTTATATAAATAAATAAATAATAAACTTACAAAGAATCCATGTTTCGCATGAATCTCTGGTATGTTTATTTTGTGTTAATGATTTTGAAATTGAAAAAAAAACTCTATTACTATTACAGTCAATATATGAAAAAAAAAAAATTATATATATGTATATAAAAATATGTAGGTGCCTTATCGTTACTTTCGGGGCATTCAGAGATTGTACTAATGGTATTAGAACGCGAGAAAAAAGAACATTGGAATTATTTCGATTTAGTTGTGAACAATATGTAAATTAAATTACAAAATATCGAATATATACCTACTTATCTTTGAGCGTGTCGGGGTGATGTCACGTTTTTTTCTTTTTACGCGATTAAAAATAAAAACAAAAGAAATGATTTAGAAAACAAAACATCATACAATTGTATAGAATTCAAACACAATCCTCGCGTATCCCGGACCCGGGTTTCAAACCCATCGGTTTTGTTCGTCTTAACCCTGAATTATATAATTGATTTTGGACATTTAGTTGAAATATAACGATAATAGCGACGGTAATATGTAGGTATATAGTATCACAGTTACGACGGAATGTACATAATGGATGCATGACAAAAAAGATAGGTATGATGTCAACTTCTATGATAACACACATAACCGCTATATAGTTTTTCTCCAAAAACTATTATGAAAGTATTTACGATAAGGATTGGAATTAGTCCACGATTTACAGCCGTGCACCGGCTGATGATATTTGGAGAATACCATTATGGCAGTTATCACAAAAGTTGACATTAGGTATACCTATATTTTGATAATATCCTCATGCCGGGTTGCACCAAACTTGTCGTTATCTATTGGTAAATTATTTAGACTTCTGTTAAATCAACTTTTGTTAAATAAATACATGTGTTAAATCTACGAGTGTTGCTCAATCGTTGCCTTATATTCAGGTTATAACAATTCCATCACCACAATAATGCAAAACATTAATAAGGAAATTTAACTATAGATAAATTTTACACAGCGATAAATGGTCATGTAATTTAACTCGTGGTAAAGTACATTTTTAACAACAGTTACAATTTAAAACATGGTTTATGCAACAGAATTTGTTTTAACTCGAGTTAAACGAGTTTATTTCTGTGTAAATATTTGGTGCAACTCGGCATTAGTGTTATTACTTAAATCAGTAGGTATTTTTATATTTTTCGCTACATTGTATTTGGTTATTTTATTTCAAAAAAAAATGTTAGAACATTAAAAAATGTTTCGAACACAGTCATAGTAAAATTATATTTATAAACATATAGTTTATAATAGTTTTATTTTTTAGTTTATGAAAAATGAATAAATATCCTTTTTCGTATAAATAATCATGTTCGTAACTTCATTATTCTGATTAAAAATCATGTGAAAAAATAACATACTCTTGATTTGATGTGAAATTCTAACATATTAGATATCGTGTATTGGAAATAATAGTGCGTTTTGGCGTAAATTAATTTATAAAACTCGAATTAAATTTAGGTACAAAAAAAAATAAAATATATGTATGTATATTAAAATTAATTAGAAGTCAAAAACCATTGTATATTGTTTAATTTATCATGTTGCGTCATTATTCATATCTAAGTTTCACAAGAGGAAATCGTAATTATGAAAATTTGGTACAAATTCTAATAATTTATAACAGCCTAAAAATGGTAAAAAATATTTTCCAAAATTTTAGCAAGTAACATTAATTAATTATTATTTATTTATTATTTATTGTTAATTTACCATTGATATGGTTCTGAAATATAAATTCTGTATAAATTAATGTTTTAAAATAAATTATTTTAGAAATAAATTAAAATAATATTATCAAATTCAATTGCTTGCATTCATTTAAATTATAAATTTACACAGAAAATAAACTTTTACCAAACAACATTAAATAGCCATAAAAAAGCCAAATTTTTTTTTATTGATTTTCAAGATTTGTCTAATAGGTATGCTCAGTTAATAATGGAGAATAAATATAATTTATAATATATGTTCAGGTCTTAAAACTTAATAAAATGTTAATAACCTGTAATAAAATTACCAATTTTATGACATTACTCGATTTATATAATTATTAGGGATGAATATTTTTAAAATAATGGATTAATTGAATAATCACCAATTATTGAATCATTTTTAAAAATCATGTAATATCCGAAAATTAAAATTTTTTTTTAAATACCGAATAATTGTCAACAATCAAATAACCACCAATAACCAATTAATGATTATTATGAATCATAACAATCGTAAAGAATTCTCGAAAAAAATTAATTTTATAAGGGTGACTATTTGTTTCGACATTCGTTAATGTAAAAGGTTGAAAATAGTAAATTTTTATTTTACTAGTTGACAAATTTATGACATCGTCAGACGGAAATATTTTATCATAATAATCTATACTATTAAATCGATAAATATAATATAATATAATTTTGTAAATAATTTGTTGATAATCACTTTTATATTCACAAAAATAAAAATGTCACTTGATAGGTATACGTTTTTCTAAAACAATAATTATTTGAACCTCCTAACAATTAATTTTACATAATTGAGGAAGTTAAAGATATTAAAAAATTACAAATTTATGATTTTTAAACGAACAAATTGAACGAATTGTTTTTTGGTTGTTGTCATCATGAGGTTACTTTTATACAATTGTTATACGAATAATTTAGGAATTTATTAATTTTTATATATTATTTATTTTTTAGAATATATATATTAATTTAATTATTGAATTAATGAATATTTTCGATTACTACGATTAAACAATTATTCGCTTAATCCAAAATTTTCAATTATTACGATTATTTCCGATTATACAATTAATTTAAAAATGCAAATCATATTCGATTATAAATTATACAATTTCATATTTTTCAACTCTAATAATGATCACTATACTTAAACTAAGTTAGAAAAATTTTATAATGTATAAAAAACATACTTTTAAAACCTGAAATGGTTAGGTATACGTGAAATTTTTATAGCTGTACTTCTATGTTCACAATAAAAAAAAAGTTGATTTAATATAGGTAATATATATACCTATAAATTATTATAGATATGCTATACCACTTCAATTTTTTTCTCAGTCAATTTTCCGATTTAAATTGTATTTATTAAATTTAATGTACTTACGTAGAGTAATTATATATTTTATATTATCAGGTATAAACTATTGACCATATATTATAATACATTTATTTATTTTATAGAATACACGCAGTTTAATTAAAATATGTGTTGGTGTGTATAAAAATTAAGTAAAATTAATAAAGATAAGATTAATAAATTAAAATAAGTAGGTAATCTAAGTTCTGGCGTCGGGAAAGTGGCGTCCCCATCGCCCAATGCATCATTGATTTGAGGGGTTGAGCGATGAGTCTAACAACCCATCCTCGTAAAAACTATTTGTTGTGAATCTTCTAAATAAGCCTCGGGACAGTCATTTAGGAACACAAAATGGAAAACGGAAAAAGGACAGCAATGGACTAAGGATCGGTACATGGGACATAAGAACTCTATTCAAGCCTGGTGCTACGAAAACTGTTACAGACCAGATACAAAAGTACAAATTACCAGTAGTAGCACTACAAGAACTACGGTGGCCTGACAATGGCAATGTAAAATCTGAAAATTACACAATTTTCTATAGTGGATCGGAGAATGGTAGACATGAATATGGAGTAGGTTTTATGGTTAGTGATGTAATACTACCACAGGTCAAAAGCTTTACGCCAGTAAGCGATCGTCTGTGCATTTTAAAATTAGAAGGACGTTTATGGGACATTATCATAATAAACTGCTATGCTCCAACTGAGCAAGGAAACAACGACATAAAATGTGAATTCTACGAAGAACTAGAACGAATATATGACACCCAACCTAGAAATTGCATAAAGATATTAATGGGGGATTTCAACGCCCAAATAGGACGAGAGCCTTTGTATAGACCCACTATAGGACTGGAAAGCTTAC
>JAIPRL010005881.1:0-29913 GCA_025469235.1 Pemphigus obesinymphae | reverse complement strand
TATTTTTTAATTACTTTTAAAATGTATTTAAATATAATTTAATCATGAGATTTTCATTTTTCTAAAAATGTCCTTAAAATTGCCTATACAAAACCCCTTAAAAAGCGGGTGTATAGCGTCGTCTTAATATTACATTTTACTTTTTAATTTCCATATTTTGCTCGTAACATTTTTTCAACTGTTATGCCTATATTGTTTCAATTATATATATATATATATACCTACCTACTTTTTGATATTTTTTGTCGTAGTATGCCGGGGGGGGGGGATATGTCCTACAAACGACCAGGAGGAGTGGGGAATGTCCTACATTCCCGGAGAGTACATAATATACGAGTAATATAATGGCATTCTCGTATCATCAATTCAACGCGGACATATTCATTGTTCTCGGGGTGGCGAGTGTGGGAGATACCATATATAGCGCAGGGTCGTCCCGAGCGGCGGCGTGGAGGATCTCACCCTCCCCATCTCGGAAAGCAGCCGGCAAATTGAAGTTCAATCGGCAAATATAGTATAGAAACAGTCGATGCCCTTTTTTGTTTTGTTTTTTTTTTTACTGCTTATTCACTCACGTTTATGAAATTACTACCCATTTTGGAATTTAAAATCGGCACGAAATGGGAAAAAAGTTGATTAGGTACTTATCTTTTTTTTTTTTTTTTTTCTCTCCACATTTTCACCCCCGAGCAAAAAATTATTATCTATCTTCGGGACGGTCCTATAGCCATACGTGCACGTGTACACAATGCAATACACGTAATGGGTGGGGGGGGGTAATGTACGACTCGGGCGTAAGTACACGTTAAATAAATAATCGGCCGTGTCTGCGTCGAGCGCGCGGCCCTTTCCAAAGGAATTATAACCGCCGGCCGCCGGATAACGCGCGCTCCGCGGAGACGGTAAGAAAAACAATATTCACCACACATCCGCCGTACACCGTACACCCTGTCGCACCACCACCACGTACCTACTCGTTTATGTATAAGAGTCCGTGTGTCTGTTGTAATAGAATTCGGTCGACTTCGTACGCGAATGCCGTTTTCGGTTGTGCGTGCCGAGTGGAATTCCGTCGGCCCCCCCACATTTACATAATATAATATGAATGTGTGTTCGCGTACAAACGCTGATACATTATGTACA
This sequence comes from Pemphigus obesinymphae, assembly GCA_025469235.1. Taxonomy (NCBI): domain Eukaryota; kingdom Metazoa; phylum Arthropoda; class Insecta; order Hemiptera; family Aphididae; genus Pemphigus; species Pemphigus obesinymphae. Next base: position 28,770 of record JAIPRL010005881.1, on the reverse strand, counting down.
CACGATATACATATTTTATATTCGTGTTGAATCGTATTATATAGGTACATACATATTATATTATATTTATAGGTAGGCACGTAAAAGCGAATAATCTTCATACGCCGCGTTATTGTCGTTGGACGTACACCACCGCCGTGCGCCGACCTTGACACCGGAGCGCTTCGGGTTTCTCTTCCATGAGACCGGACAAAAGAGGAAAACTGCGATCCGCGCTCTGACTCATGTAAATTATTGATTCGTCGCGGCGGCGGCGGCGGCTGCCGTAGTGTGTATGGTGGGAGAACGGCTGCCGCGGCGGAGGACGACCGGTCTACGTCGGTCTCGGAAAACGGTGTTGTTGAGGAGTGCGGCGGTCGTCGAATAGGACTATGCCGAGTGGGGGGAGGGGGAGGGAGAATCCGCCGTCGCCGTTCTCGTAATGTAACGTTGTATGTGTGTGTGTGTGTGTGTATGGCGTGCGGTGCGTGCGTGCGTGCGTGTGTGCGTGTGCGAGACACTGCGAGTTGGTTTTTTTTACGTTTTTCTATGTCAGTGTAGTTTCGCTCCTCCGCGTGCGTGTACGTTTACCGATCTGCTGTCGAGAGACGGGTATATATATATTTTTTTTTTCGCGTGTAACCAAAGGGTTGTCACTCGCCCCCCGCGACCCTTGGGATCGGAATTTTCGTGTTCGACCGTGAATTTTTTTTTTTTTTTTTTATACAAATATTTTTAATATTTTGTTTTTTGCCAGTTGTCAACAAATACGCTATCCACACGATCGCGGCGGTCAACTCTCCGTTTCGCGTTATTCGCGGATTTTTTTTTATTCTCCTCGTTTCGACTCGTACACCCAGTTAATACCCGCCGCAGTGCAGCGAACAAACGATGTGCCGCTTCAAGACGTCGTTGGCCGCGGCCGTCGCCTTCGTCCTGCTCGTCCCGTTCGTTTCTTGTTACGTGACTACCGACGGTAAGCCATTACACATCGCATTAATAATAATAATATCTTACGGTGTGCCCATCTATGTTTAACCGTGTCTTGTGTCGTCGTTTCGTTCCGCGAGGGGAAGAACGCGTCCAGCCGCCGGAGGGAAGTGTGTGGTGTGTGTGCGTATCGGATAGGTACGAGTGGGCGGCATACGTGCAACGGGCACAAAAGTGCAGTGCGCGAAGAAGACGGAGAGAAAGAAACGTGATTTACGTGTTTCGGGCTGGACGGACGCAGGTGGGCAGGTATATGCCGCCGATCGAGATGGATAACTCGCGGCGGGTGCACGGGTAATTGTGGCGAGTGGGCCCGTTTCGTTTTAATTTGCGTACTGGTCGTGCATCCTCCGTTTGCTAAATCAAAATATATTGTTGTTGTCCGCAATGGTGTTTTCGAGTTGTCCACGTTTGCACACCCATGTTTTTAAACGGACGTTGCTCGCCAATAACGTACTCTGTAGGTACGTCAGTTAAACGTGCGACCGTATGACAGCTGCCAATTTTAACTCTGTACCTACGGCACCAGACGATTACATTTCTGCGTTCTGCCCTGTCAATAACAATAATTTTAATACCTTGGTAGTTATATAATAATCCTTCAATGCATTTACCCAACCCCACTTGTATCTTTGATTACATAATATTATCTTGGTACCTACGTATCTAAGTACTTAATAAGTTTTGGGATTCATAGCATTGGTTTTGCTTGCTGGGCACCTAGTAAAATCAAAAGTATAATAAGGGGTGTAACCTAATTGCCTAATAGGTACCTTTATCTATTATATCATATTTTACTGTTTATTTAAACATAGGTGCCTATGTCATAATTTTTATAATTTTTTAGTTTTTGTTTATATGTTTATATAGGTATAGAAAACATTGAAAAATGCTTAAATAGGGATATTTTTAATTGTTTACAATTGTTATCTAAGTATTTATGGTATGATTTCCATACAAATCTGTAAATTAATACAATGGTATCTTTTTTCCAGTGTTTTATTTTAATTGCATCTATCAAGGGACATTACATTCATATTTCCTAGTTTTCTCTAACCAATATATCTTCTTCATACAGCAGGCTTTTACACAAATTAATATAACTTGAACATCAGGCTTGACATTTTTTTATCGATTATTTCAATAATCTTTAAGTAGACAATCTGAAGATAGGTATTAAGTATTATGTATTGCGTAATATGCAGTATATATTACAATATCCTAATCACTCGTATGTACCATATGATTGCGTTAACCATATCAAAATGCATTTATTTATTTATTTATTTATATGACAAGAAAACAACAACAATAATAATATTAGTTATATATAACAAATGAATTAGACTTTATCAGTGAAAGCAATGCAAATATACAATCAAAATGTATTAACAAATACCAACAAATATTGGTTTTAATATAAATATAGGTAAGTACCTACTTAGTAGGTAGGATTTTGAAAATATTCATGATAATATAGGTGCCTGCTTACTATTTATAGGTACATGATGATTATGTTGGTTTATGAAGTTCAGTGATAAATAAAATGTGTTAAGATTGGTTCATAGCATATTATTTGTTGAAAAAAAGAGAATCCAAAATATGTTGATAAAATATTATAAAATGATAGGTACTAATAGTCAATTTTGTTTTTAACTTGTAGATTCTAAAACACAGACCAAGATATGTTGAACTGATACCGGTATAATTGAGGGGTACCTATGTAGGGATGGACCATAAAGTCTGTGGTTCCGAGTTTGATTAAAATAATAATAATAATAATATAGTAAATAATCAATTACACATAAGTAGTAATTATGAGTTCACAGTTACATATTTCAATCATTATATTTTATTGACCATTCAATTATTCACTTATTTTATGACTGTTCAAACATAATGTTAATATTTGTTAATATAATTGAATACTCAACTAATTAATTTGAATCATTATTTTTTATACAGACTGTTTGCAGAATACTTGATGAAATAATAGGTCTAGGTAATTAAAGTTTATTAATAATTTTATTAATTATAATAATATATAATTAAATATACCTAATATTAAATTATTTAAGTATTTGTTAAACAAACAATGTACTCTTCAATGTCGATGGCGAGATTAGATTGATACCTTTAAGGGGTTCTGTAAAGACAATTCTTAAAAAATGAAAAATAAAATAATAATAATTTAGAAATATTTAAGTAGGTACACTTTAAATTTAATCTAAAAATAACCTCGTACCTGTACCTCTTTTTATTGTTGTGTAATCACAATATTTCCGCCTAAAATACCAATAAGCTGGATAAAATTTTCGAACTTTGTAAAGTCTGATTTAAAATCTCAAAACCATTTCGAATTTGTCCACTCTAGGGATCGATTGAGGATTTTTCTTTATTATTACAAATTGAAATATAATTATTATTTTACAATTACAATTTTTAATGACAAATAACATGACCAATAAAAAAAGCCTCGATCATCCACAAAAGGACAGTTTTCTAAATAATGAAATATGACTTTTCAAAGTCCCATAATTTTATCCCACTTTTAGGTTGATTTTATGTTAGTATTGCATACCAAAAATAAAGGTACTAAAAATACTTCATTTTAATGAAAGTAGGTACCTACTTAAATTAATTAAATACTTAAATTAGTAAATTTAAATAAGTAAAATATATGTAAAGAGATTAATTAAATACCTATGTATTTTACATAATTTATATTATTTATTGATAGTTTGATGAAAAATGTAATAATCATCAAAACAGAATAGTAAATTTTTAGAGGAGACGTTTAAGAGGATGCTATCCATGCATTTTAACTTGACGGCATTCAGGGTTGTCCCGAGGGGGGGTGTCATCCCTAACTTCAGAAAGCAGTAGGCAAATAGTAGAAAAATTAATGGCCTTTTATTTTTGCTTATTCACGCTTTGAATGAAGTATGTTTCAGAATTTTAAATCGGCAAACTATAAATTATTTTAGTTATTATTTTAGTCAGCAAAATGGAAAAAAAGTTGATAACTTTTTTTTTTGTTTTTTTATGTTTTAAAGATATGTATTATATTATTTTTTTGCATTTTCGTCTCCCTTCCCCCCAATAAAAATCTTTAAGACATGATGGATGAAAATATTTACTTTGAATTTGGAAATTTAACGTTTTTCCATCACAAATTTTAGATATTTAGGTAAATATACTTATCAAACTAAATATGTTCAATCTTAGATTAAGTTCTCATATTATATTTAGTCTTAGTGTAATTATTTCTCTTTGATGAGAAAGCCACAAGTAGTTTTTGAACAAATGTGATTACACCCCATCAATAAAATGTGGTACAAATATATGAGATTATTTTTAGATTACTTTTACACACATTCGATTTTTAAGAGATTTTCTACAGACAATTTTTATTATATTTTAAAAATAGACCTGTGTCTGTATCATTTTTAATTATTGTGCAATCATGATATTTGTTAAAAAAAAACCTGTTAAGGCATTTTTGATTTTTATCAACTTGAGAATATTGTAAAAAGATCAATAAAAAAATTAAATATAAAGAACAAAATTCTCTAGTGGCTGAGCTGATTTTTAAAACATACATTTTTACACGTTTTATAAGCTGTTAAAAAAATGTTTTGATACCTCAAAACGTGTAAAAATGCATATCTCAAAAATCGGCTCTTATCAGTCGCTAGATAATGTTGTTAGTTATAATTTGCTTTTTTCGTATTTTTAACATGTTTGTAAGTTGATAAAAATGAAAAGCAAATTTTTCATTGAAAAATTGTCGGTGTTACGTTCTCTTATTATTTTTAATTGTTAAATTTTCATCATTCAAAATCTTCCTAAAAATTACTTTTACAGGACCCCTTAAAAATGGATGGTATAATCCTCTTAAGGTATATTTATAAAAATAATAGTTATTAATTCTAATATTGTAGTATTATGTCAGCATATGTTTAAGGATCTCCCTCTATTTATTCAAAGAAAAATTTTCAGATTTTATATGAATTAAGTACCTACCTAATTAAAAATAAGTGAAAAATGTTGTTATATATTTAATTTTTTTTATTACTGCTGATGTCAACATGGTTCTAACCATCCATCCCCCTTGTCAGCAAATGTAAGCACACTTCCCCCTAGTTACTTACGTAATAGGTACTTGAACTAAGTGGAGATATTACTTACCGAGTTACCTACTTAATTAGTGATATGATGATCATAGCAGTTAAAAATAGATTTATTTGAAATTTAGGTATATATCTAAGTAAGTAGGTGCTTAACCGAATATCTACCTAGGTACCTATATTTAGGTATATTTTTAAATAATTTGTCAGTTAATATTGACCATCTATTCATAAAAACTTGAACTAAATAAATAATGGTTATGTTATGAACTGCTAAATTTTTAATTCTTATTTATTTAATGTCTTAATTCATAATGATACCTAGTGAAAATTCTCAGGCCTTTTTTTTTATACTCTGAAATCAAAATAATATATTCAAACCTATTTAAACTATATTTTAAAGATTAACATTAAACCAACATTCACAGACCGGTTTGTATGGTTGTCATCAATGAAATGTTAAACGACTAAAATAGAACCAAGATCGAAATAAATTATGATTATTGTTTTTTAATTATTTTATCAGAGTCGATATTTAAAATATGTAGGGAGGTTTATAACTGTTCAGATAAGTCCCTTTAAGGTTTGAACAGGATAGTATAGTATTCAAAGTGGTATTATTATTTTAGATTTTAAATGCAGGGGCGCCGGAATGATCTTTAAACCGTGGGGGCAGAACATTTGTTAAAAGTTAAAACATCTAATAAGCAAAAAAAAAAAGGTTTTTAACTTTTCTGGAATTTTCCGACTGTCAGAAAAAAACCTTACATCACAAAACACGACCAAATATACCGAATAAATAAAAATAAAAAGTCTACTTTTTAAAGATGTTTCCAAACAAACTTTAATTTGCCGACTTATCGACATATATTTCTTAAGTGTTCTAAGTGGGGAAAACAGTATAACTTACATTACAACGCTTAAATCGAAATAATGATTTTTTTACAATGGGTTTGTTCACATTCATCTAATTTCAAGTTATCATATCTGTAATAATATGTTTAATGTTGGTATGGCCTATTCGGGCTATGAACTAATATATTTAATTTTCAAGTTAAAGGCAATTGTCATAATATTTGTTGCCACTTTCAGGAGGTAAAATGAAAAATGTGGCATTATATTAATAATAATAATAATATACTCGTAGATCATAGGTACATATATACAAAATATGTATTCATACGCACTATACACTTCTTTCTATGCATTTACTGTTGAACAAATCGTCGACATTTCTTACTCCCATTGAACTGTATATTCTCAAAACAAATATGAAATTGCATACAAATCTGGTCTCTCTATATGATATATGATAAAATATGTAATATCATTGATATACTAATATTTAAACATTTTTTGAATTTAAAATAAAAAATGAAAACAGAAAATCACTGTGGGGGCTATGCCTCCATGAAATTATTCCCGTTGTTCCGGCGCCCCTGTTTGAAAGCAAATATAAATTTGGGGATAAATCATAGCATTAAAAAACGATTCTTATTAAAATAACATATTTACGTATTTTCTAATTTATAACAATTTTTTGTTATTTTTAGTAGTTTTTGTTTAAAAGTATTGAAAGCTGCAATTTTCTACTTCCCTTTATCATATGCATAACATAACATTGAGACATTATATTTTAAACATACTGATTACTCTCCAGTAATATGATAAGAATTCTAAAAAGGGAAAACTTATATAAATTTGTCATGAAGTCTTCTTTGGAACAACTTACTCACTTTAAGAATTTTTTCTAGCCAAAATTTAACATGTCAATATTTGTAAATATTTAAATTTAGGTATTTAATTTCATTTTTGTTGCCCTGGTGAGGGAGGTAAATTAAAAATGTGGGGAAATTCATCTATAGTTGACTTCACAACGAATTTAGAGAAGTTTTCAGAATCTTAGTCGCATTATTAGATCTTTTGATAAGTTGGAAATAGAAGGCATGCCTAAAGTATTATATTATGTGTGTGATAGAAACATAAAACTTTCGCTTCCAATCCCCACAAGAAAACTACTGGGAAAATTAAAAATGATCTGATACCTAGTAACAGGGCTTGAAACCAGTTTTCGAAAAACCAAACCAATCATTGTACATTATAATGCTAAATTGGTAATTTATACCATAAATGTAATAAACCAAAATATTTTATTTTATAAAGCACTGTTATTTAATAGATAACTATGATTTTAGCCGTTTTAGGTAACCATTTGAAAAACTGTTGTGACATAACAACCCTTATTTTTTTTTATCATCTGTTCTCATGTGTGATTATTGATATATTTACGTATGAGTACATTTTTTGCTCATCGACTTAATACTGTAAGGTGGTAAAACCCCACAATTAACTAAAAAACAGTGACAATTTTTTTAAAATCCTGTGTTAACATTAAATCTAAAAACCAAAAAATCTAAAATTTTGTTTATGATTTTAAAGAGATGGTCAAAAGAGTTAATAAGTTTATAAGCACAAGATAAAAATATTCTAGTACCTGGTACAAATTTGTATTTGTAATGAATGGTCAACACGGTCTAATCACTGTTGATAATTTGGTCTTGTTCAAAGAGACTTTGTTCCCAATTTTGCGGCGAGAAATAAAATTTATGGATCACCTAATGACGAATAGTCGAACAAATAGTGCTACCGTAGATATTGAGTATACTTAATTTATGGTGCTATTATGTAAATAAATATATTTTTATAAATTACATTTTTCAAAAAATAAATAGATATGTATAGGTATATAAGATATACCTATATAAGTAGAAATGGACTCACAAAAACGTTGAACTAGCTGGTGGATATTTTTCGATATGAAATAAGACATAATAAATAGGTATCAAATTAAAAAATTTAAAAAGTTGACGAATAAAAACAATGTGAAAGTTTCTATTTGAAACATTTTTTGTTTGAGTTTTTTGTAGGACACTAATCCTAAATTTAAATTAGATTATTATTGTGATCAATACTCGGGAGATTGTCGAATTGTTGCAAACTGAGTTTGCAAGATTGTTACAAACATATGTCATGGCTTTATAGTCATAAATAAGAATGCTATGTGCTTAACATTTTGTGTTGAATCAACATATTTGATTTTTTATCTTTTACTCAAATTTAACAAATATCTTTAGTTTTATCTTTTAGTACATTTAGTTTATAAATCAACATTTTATTTTTATTTTTTGTTTACTAAATTAATAAATGAATTAGGTACTCATACAAGTTATTATATGTCATAGCAATTTATTTGGTATTATGAATAATGACTAATGTAGATATGAAATTCAAATATGTTTTTGAATTTTAATAACTAAGTTGAGTAGGTATTACATTTTCATTGTATTTTACTTTACTTATACATAGAAATCTTCTATTCTTTAGGTTAAAAATTATATTATATAGATACCTAATTCTTACTCAAATATTAATGACAAATTTGTTTAATTTACCTATTTGTTATTTAATGTGGAAAAACTTTAGACAGAAATTTTTAATCATTTTTTTTCGTTAGAAAGTAATCTCTTTATTTTTTATTCCCTTGAGTATTGAAAAAGTTAACTTGCAATGATGTGATTTATAAAAATAAATAACATAACTGTTAAAACACGTTTTGTTAAATATGGTTATTGGGTACCTACTCTTAACCTATATTCGTCATTTATACATACATATTTATCTATAGATTTTTTAGGCAGGTAGTTCTGTTATTCAATTTAAAAATTCAATTATTTTTAAATTTAATGATTTCTAGTTTCTCTTTTAATAAAATATTAACAAATAATTAGTATCAATAGTGCAATAGAAAATGCAAATTCCATATGAAAGTAAAATGTATTTCTTAATGTAGAAAAATAAAACTGTGAACATTAACGATTTCCAATTATCATTTATATTGATACACGCATGTAATGTGATCCGTCTGCACGGGTGTAGTGTAAATTATTGAAATAGATGGGAAACGCTATTTGTCTTTCCTGATATGTGATATTCTTCATATTTTATCACATAGTAGATAATGGGAGAAAGGTTTTAAATAATTTACTACTTATTTGTTTTTCAGAGATCTTGCCTAAATTGGTGATTGATGATACTCTGAGTGGATATCATGGTTTAGTAAGAGAAAATGAAACACTTGTTGAAGTTGTTCCAGAAATTTATGCCATTGGCGATGTTTGTAATTTTAACATTGTCAATAAACATCATGGAGAAGCTCCTTTTGAGGTAAGTCAAAATACTTTTATTATGTACGTCTTATAACATAAACAGTGTTACTAAAAATAAAGAAATTATAATTATCGTTAAATATGTGGTTTACCCTTTGTATATTGAGTATGTATCACATACAAAATATGTATAGTATGATCTTATTTTATCTCAATGTATTTCACAATAATAAATAATAATATTGGTCTTATAGACCATAATATGTTGAAAGCTGATAAATATAATTAAAATATAGAATTACTTAAGCCTTTAATTGACTCAGGGGTGTCATTTGTGGGATGCAAGGGTATACATTTTCATCTCATGATTTATAATTAATTATATATTAGGTATAATTTTTTTTTACAATAAATAAATTCATTAAAATTAATTTTTAATTAGTCTCCTGTTAAAATGTAAATTATTGAAAAATATTAGGGTTAGGGGTTATACATTTTGTTAACTAGGTATACACATATATAAAAATGGTCAGTATTCATTACTACACTTGCAACTTGTAACTTTTAGTGCTGGTGAGAACCAATGTTAACTTTATATTTTTATAAATTCATTCATACTTACAATCCTGCAACAATTATTTTTAAATTATATACTTTACTCAGTGTTGGGTAAATTACTTTTAAAAAGTAACTAAATTATGTTACTAGTTACACAATAATTAGATGATTATATTGATTTTTCATTATCTAAGTACAAAAGTAATATGTTGCATTACTTTTTTAACTCAATAGAAGCTAGTTACAATGATCTTAATTTCGATTTTTTTTATATATAAAAATTAAAATAATAATATAAAATGTCAAAACAATCTTTATTTTATCATTTTACTGAATTGAAAGTTTTTATTTTCGTAATTTAAAATAATCAATAAGTAAGAAAAAGTACATATTGCTAAACATATTGCTATACTACTAAGTAAATATACAATATATGAATTAGAAAATCAGATTAGTAAGAAAATATGTACTTATAGCATTTCCATTGGACATTCTACTTTATTTTCTAGAATAAGTAACATATATTTTTCCTTAGTAAATTTTCTTCTATGGTATTGGACAATATTTAAGTTAATACTCTAATTTAAAATCACTTATAATGGTATTTCTAGTCATTTTTACTGCTATTAACTTTAAAAGAATGAAAATGTAAAATTAAAATAATATTTAATTTGAAATTTAATAGGAATATCAAATAACCTAATTTTTCAAAATTAAGCTTTTCTTTAGGAGGGCTGTGTAGGTTTATTTATGTAATTGTATTATTTTATATTTTACATAATTTTAGATTTTGAATGAAGCAAGGAATTTTTTGGTTTTACAGTACCTAATGTTTATTTTTTCTGGAAACTACTGTTTGGTAGGAGTTTTGAAGTAAATAGCATTTCTGTTAACAAATTTGTTCTAAATAGTACTTTCCAAAGGTAATTTTTTAATTTTCAAATAAAGTTGCTATATATTACAAAAATAGTAAAATAGTAGGTATTACATATTTATGTTTTTATGTATTTTTTTTCTTCAAACAATTTTCAAATATTTGTATTACACTGAGCTCAGCTCAAAATTGTTTTATAGAATGCAATGATATATCATTGTTTTCAAATGTAATATATCCTACTCAATGAGCGAAGTGCTTCCGCCAAATACTTATGCTTTTTAAAATTAAACAACCAATATTTTAGTAATAAATAATCTATAAATAATTTAAATTCATTTTCAGATCATTCTTCGTCCAAATGGTTATGCTGAACTCCGAGCTCGTAAAACTTTAAATTGTGAGAAACGAAAAACATATAAATTTGAAATTGCTGCAGTTTCTTGTTCTGGCTTGATATCTGATAAGTGAGTTTTAAGTATTGTTAATTAATATACAGGGTGTTTTTAAGATTAACACTGAAAATTCGCACACATACTCAGTAGGGTGATACAACGATGTTTTAAAATTATTATTCGTAGTATATTGATATAAATGTAAAAATAAATACACGATGATATTTCTACGAAATTCTCATACGAATCGATATGTCACATTATTTTCTCTCATTTTCAAACGTTTTGATGCTCAGTGTCGCCATGATAACAAAAGTGATATAACATATCGATTCATATGAGAATTTTACAGAAAATATCATGGTATATTTATCTCAAAATACTATGAATTATAATTTAAAAACTTGGTATTCATTATAGAAACACCCTGTATATATTTTTTTAAATATTAATCATGTGTTTTAAATATTAATTAAATTCTTATTTTATATTATAGTGTTACTGTGCATATTACTGTAGTTGACATCAATGAATATGCTCCACTATTCTTGGATCCATCTTACGTTAAAGAAGTTGACGAAGGTCGGTTATATGAAGAGATAGTACGAGTAGAAGCCACAGATCGCGACTGTACTCCGCGTTTTGGGGACATCTGCAAATATGACATACTTAATGATGATCAACCTTTCACTATTAACAATGAAGGTATTACTAATTTACTAGTTCATTTATAATTTTTAATAAAGTGTTCTCTTAACAAAAACAACTAATTTTACATTTTGTGGTTTTTTTTAGGAAGTATAAGAAATACTGATCCATTAGACTATGACCGTAGCCACAATTATATATTATCAGTTGTTGCTTATGATTGTGGTATGAAGCAGTCTTCTCCTGTTATGGTGACCATTAAAGTGAATCGTATTTGCAAACTGGGTTGGAAAGGTATGTATTTGTTAATAAATGTCAAAATTGATTTTTAAATTTTTATTTTTTTGCTTTAGGTGTCCCAGAAGAAATTGATTACTTCCCTACATCAGGTCGTAAAGATCTGTTCCCTAATGCGCAGCTAAGACTATGTGATGATCCATGTCATGTAAAAAGTGTTAATGCCAAACTTACTCTAGCAACATCACATATTGGCAAAGGTTGTGATCGTGATACATATTCAGTTCAAAGTCAAAGAAAACTTTGTGGTAAGTACATATTTGAAGTAAATTTTGTGTTTTATAGATTCTGAGTGAAATGAGGAATCTTATGATTTTACAATGATGTTTGTTATTTTTATTCTCTAACTATATTTAAAAAATAGATTGTCTCAATTTTTTTTTATAGCTATTTATTTATTAATGTGTTATGAAATATATTGAAATTTTGAGAAAAAAATATATCTAAAGACCTAACATTTTCACATAGGTAGTATGTTTTTAAATTTTATATTGATAAATAATATTTTATATAAATTTTGGAAGATTATAAATTTTATGCTTTTTACAAAATAGGTAGTGTCAAATTAATTCTAAATTCTATGTGAATTAGGTAAAAACAAAAGAAATATACATTTTAGATTTTGAGCGGTGAGCTAGTGATCTTACCATGATGTTTATTTATTTAATTAATTGATTTTTTTTAAGTCCCTGTGCATTTCCTGTAGTAATTTTTAGGGATGGGCTGATACCACTTTTTACGAATATTCAATATCCCGATATATATGACTATCTAAAAGTTACCGGACAGAGATATACAGGTTGACACACAGGAATAAGGCATAGAGAAATGGTACAGATTTCTCAGCTCATTTCGGTCGGACCCACGGCATACTATAGGGTAGGTGGAAATGTTAGGCTATGTTTTGGTGGAGAAAACAGGCTCTGTGGAGGAGGGGTTAAGTTTAGTTACATTAAGTTATACATGTGGGGGGGGGGAAGTTAGGTAGATATGCCTTGGTTAGAGTGAAGATTCAGAGGTTGCAGCCCTTGTCCTAGAACGAACCGAAACATACTATTTACTCTGTCCGAAAACTTTCCGACAATAGTGTATACTACTCCCAAGTCCCGATATATTAAAAAAAAAACCCCTAACATTTTTAGCTAAAACCATAACCGATATTATATATTATTAACATTGATTACTACTTTATATTTATTTATGTTTATTATTATAATAATCATAATATTGTGATATTTATGTTGTGTTGATTATGTACCTACTATTTTTTGATTGTATTAGTTCAAATATCTGTTGTGAAATAAACCGATTTCGAATATTAGTTTCAGGTGTTAGTCTATAGTCGGAACAATAAAAAGTTGTCATTGGCAAACAATTTTTTTTTCTAATAAGAAGGGTTCTCAAACTAAGACACGCTTAAGGTGTATAATATACATAAGTCTTTATTATTTCATTTTTAGATTCGTTCTGGGTACAAATGGAACATTTGGCTATTGTAGTTTTATTTTAGGGGGTTGTGGAATGTTATCACGATTTTGATGCGTATCACTAGAAACTATGTTATTAAATATGTTACCCTGTCAAAAAAATAAACCACCCGGGCACACATCAACGGCCACTGACTGACTGTAGTAATTTTGCACCCCTCATACTGTTTTGTTTTTACTAAAAAGATGGAAACAAAATATAATGAATCTATAATATTGATAGTTATATATCTATGCATTCATAAATATGTATATGTATATAAATATTATTTATTTAGTAAAGAAACACACACAATAATTGCTTATATTTATTCTCGCAATGTAATGTTAAACATACTGAATGTCTGAATTTATAACTGGCAGTAATAGTCATCCTTACACCAAAGCTACTCAAAACTGTTTTTTTTAATGCAATACATCTATTAAGAGTATCCTGCCTAATAAACAAAGTACTTCTACTTACCAGGTTTTTTTCATTCTTATTAAGGTATTCAGATTTTTACTTTATTTGTTTTAAAGGTGCAAGTGAAGAAAGTGTAGAACTTTTACCAGCTAACCATGTACCCTTATCTGCTGGAAATGCAATTAAACATGATGAAGGTCGTGAATCTGATCAAATGTATGAGTTTGATGGTAGTAGCACAGCTGTTGCTATACCCAATGACGTTCTTGATCATGGACTCTCGTCTGCATTCACAATCTCAACTTGGATGAAACATAAGCCTATGCCACATCAAGATAAGCATGTTAAAGAACACATTTTGTGTTCTGCTGATGATCATAGTATGTTATTTTTCTAATGTTAATATCAATGTATCTAATTATAATTTATTTTCTCTATTAGAAATGAATCGTCATCATTATGCTTGGTTTGTACGAAATTGTCGTCTTATATTACTTTTGAGACGTGACTTTTCACAAGGAGATCTTAATATCTTTAGACCAGCTGAATGGAGATGGAAAATTCCACAGGTATAATATAAATATGAAATAAATTATTAATCATTGACATAAATACAATTATATTATTATATTTTAGGTATGTGACAATGAATGGCATCATTATGCTGTATCTGTTCAGTTCCCCAATGTTCAGTTATATATTGATGGAGTACTTTACAAATCGGAAAACAAAAATCCAGAAGTTATTGATGATTGGCCTTTACACCCGACCAAGGGTATTAACACTACTTTAACAGTTGGAGCATGCTGGCAAGGTATAATCATTTTGTGTTTTGGTTTTAGTACCATAAACAAACAGTAATATTTGGTATTAATTATAATTTACTATAGGTTCAGAAAATAAAATGAAACATCATCTTCGAGGATACTTGGCTGGTTTATCAGTACTTTTGCATCAACTAGAGAAACCCGAGGTACTCGCATGTTTACATAAATGTAAAGAAAGTTTAGAAGTACCTGCAATGGAGTTGCTGGAACCTGGAATGGAACTGCTCACTAACAGTGGTAAATATTATTTTTATACACATTAATTAATTTTATATTTATAAATATATAATTTATATATATTTATATTTATATTTTACATATTTATAATTGTTTCTCTAGAACTAACAGAATTATCAATTGAGGGTGATAATAAGACAAATCTAGAAGTATTGGTAAGGAAAATCGGTTATTCTAATAGCCGCGACTATCCAACTCCTGGTAGACGTAATCTTCACTTAACAACTTCACTTATGTAAGTTCATTGTTTTTTTTTTTTTTAGCGTTTTATATTTTTGTAATATTAATCTATAACGTGTTTTATTAAAGTTGTGATGGTGGTCGAGAAGTTAAGATGCCTTCTGCTGAAAGTTATGTAATGGTCCACAGACCTCAACAACCTAATATTATAATTAATGGTACAAATACAGTCCCTAGAGAATACCACGAATTTAGACAAAGTGTACAAGTTTTCCCTGATCTTGCTATTAGCATTGAGCCGGAAAGCTATGATTATGAATCTAAAAATCGTTAGTATTATATTGGTCTATTTTTAATACTACCCATTGCATTACTTGTAATGTGTTACTTTTATTATTTTACAGCTGAATTGACAAATGTATTAGAACGTCGTATTGATTCGTGCATTATTTCTGTTTATCCTGCATTAAATCCCGACCATGAGACATTAACCATTCCTTCTGATATGTTGGCTAAATTTGGAATTTCTGCTAAGGTTTCCAAGGATGGAGTAGCTTTTAACAATGCGGATATTGTATTCCATTATCAAGAAGCTTTGCGTGATGTTCATTATACAAACTTTAAGCCTGCATATTACTTAAATCGTCAATTCAAACTAGTGTGCTCAGAAATGAATGGAAGATTTTTGAGTAACGAATATATACAAACTGTGAGTTGTATAGTTAAAATATACAACTATATTTATTTAATGTTAATTTAAATACATATATATATTCAATATTTTCAGTTGACTGTGGTCCACCCAAAATCTCCAACTACGGCTTACACTACTACAATTTCAGTCCCAACAACTGCTCCACCTGCTGCTTCATTAGTTGATGAAAATGATGCTGAGCCACTGCCAGCACATGCTCAAGTGGTTCAACATTCCGTTGAAGCCAAACAAGCACAAACTATTTTTGGAAATTACTTGGAAGGATCTGTTGATGAGCGTGCACAGGCTATGGTTGCTGGTGGTGGTCACGCAGTTACCATTATCATTGTGGTGTGTGTTGGGTTCTTAGTTTTAATGATTACATTGGGTATTGTGCGTATTAAAGCTGCTCATCAAAAAGCATCACAGGATGAGGTCCAGGACACAGAGATGGCTTGGGACGACTCAGCACTTAACATTACCATCAATCCCATGGAGGTAAATCTCGATTATTATCAATTACGTTTATTTTTAAATTCTATTTTTAATTTTCACTATTTACAGCAATTGGAATGCGATAGTGGTGTATCAGCAGGTGGAGCGTTGTCTGTTGGCAAACATAGGCATGCTGACAATGACGATGATTCTTCTGATGACAATATGAGTTATGACTATGATGACAGCTCAGATGATGGTGGTGGCAACGAAGAAGATGACGGCCTACATAGAGGCTGTGCACCTCGTTTAGAATGGGATCATTCTACTATGTCCATCTAAGTCGTGTTTTATTATCACAAAATCATGCACACTAAATACGACTTGCAGCACCTGACCTTTTATGGGTTACATGGTGATTCTATTTTTAATACTAAACAAAAATCACTCTTTTTTTGCATATCTTTCGAAAACGCTTGACTAACGCGCTTTAGACTATTCGAACTTCGTTTTTAGACATAAAAAAATTTTTAATGAATTAAAGAGTGGGGCATTGTTGAGGGTCAATCAGACTTGTTCTTCTTAACTTATTTTTGCTGTCCTTAAGTTCAAAATATCTTATATTATTATTTGTTTGCACCGATGTCAATATATATATATATATACATACATACATTCATACATACATATATACATACAGTTGCCTCGAACGATTATCGGAGTGCATGTAAATTGATTGAAGATTAACTATGATTAAAAATAGGTAAATTACATGCCACGGTCGCTATTGATCGTATAAATGTATTATTATAATATTGATACTGTTACCGCGCAATTGTCCATTTATATTTATTTTTGTCAATTTTAACTAGTTTTAAATATTTTTACAAAAGTTTTCCAAATTGTATTATTATTTTTACTAGCACCATCCCCACTCTTTCCCCTAATTTAGTGTTCATACACAAAAATTTTATATGTATATGTATAAATTATTCATATATACTTATATATATATAGAAAAAATTTATTGGAGAAGACTGTAAATAATGTAAAAAAAAAAGATAAAAGGCTAAAATTTGCATTTTTAATGTGCCATTTGATCAATCAATACTATATTATATACTATGTTTAATTTAGTTCTGACAGCTTAATAAATTATAATCATTTCGAACATCTTTTTACTCCATAATTCTTCCCAATGCACTCGCTTGTCGTCTTCTCAACACCTGAGCAGCCATATTCTTGCCCGTATCCATGTTTCCATTTATATATTTGATACCGTCCAAATAGGTTTCCTTGTGAATTTTTATTTTTAAAAACTGCATTTTGCAGTTTAGTATTATTGGTTGTGCAATAAAGTACTTAAATATAACATGATAATAATAATAATAATAAACAATTTAATGAAATTATATTGTGCACTTTGTTACTTTGTCAGTGATAATTTTTTTTGTATAATCATATTGTATGACATAAATGTAAAGGTAAAATTGGTGAATATTTATACATTTTCTTACTATGAACAAATTTTCACCCATCATTAGGGTAGCTTCGAAAGTGAACAAATGAATACATATTATATTATGATTTATATTGTTATATATACAAATTTTATGTTATTCTTAATTTTATTCAAAATTATAACCAATAAATTATTAACAATTACTAAATAAATAAAGAAAAATAAATTATCATTACCTTTAAACACATATTTAAAATTTAAAGAATATAATAAATGAATTATATAAGATTATTTTTATGTAAATTTAGATTAAATTGTAAGATTATACACATAAATTTTAAAAGTATTAATTATAACATCTTGCTTTGGTATATCATAAGTATATATAACTAATTAGGGTGTAGGTAGTGATTGGTGGTATTATATATTATCCTTAATGGTTTTTATTTTATAGTAAATGTATTTTTTTTTATCCCTTGATACTAATGATAATAAAATATATTGTTAGTAAAATTGTAAATTAATTTAATTTCTTCCTAATCAAAAAAAAATTAATTAAGTGCAATAATTTGTTAAATCTGTTGTCTGTATCATATATTCTATTGCAATGTAACATTTTCCTTCCTGCTAATATAATAAAACACCTACACCTGTTATACCACTAGCCTTGATTTGTTTTTGATACCTACAACATCATTGACTTTTCTTTCTTATTCCTCTCATAATCACGTTAGACATAACCAATTGTCAATTTCACAAACAACAGTGATGGAAATTGTATTAAGAGGACATATACCTACACAATTTTCAAAGAGTAAAAATAAATTATATAAAATTTCAAGAAATATGAAAATCTAACAATTGAAAAATGTCTGAGTATATTTTAAAATAGTTTTATACTGTGTGTCTAACATTTTTTAATATTGCGTAATAATAATTATTATTTATAGAAAATAAAACAAAACATGTTTTATGATGCAAGTTTCTGAAAAACCGAGCAATTTTAGTATTTGGTAACTTCTAAAAAAAAAAAAACATAAAATATACTAAATTTTTATTTGTGCCATTATGGATAAAATTATTAACTGTCAAGTTTTATGACTTAAATTTTCCATTTTTAATAGTTTTATAACTACTAATAAAAATGTTATTGAAAATTGTCCAAAATATGTAAAAATTTAGATTAATCCAGGAGTTGAAATCGGTTTTAAAACCGAAACTGTTTTTTTTTTTTTTAACAAATTGAAAACGGTTTTAAAACCCATTTCCCAAAACCAAAAGTCCAATACCAGTTTTAAAACTTATATATGCAAAATCTGAAAAAAATTAAAGTGAAATAATAAATAAATGGTATACGACGATATAGATTTTTACGAATAAATTGAAACCATTTTTAAAAAATCTTGTAGGGTTTCAACTACTGGATTGTTCAATTTTTAATTTTTATAGGTTAGGTTTTACACTAAAACCATTAAATTTCCTGGAAACGTGCATTTCCCAAAACATATTTCACGTGTTTTTCATGTGGAAAACTATGGTATGATGTCATGATATTGTGTTTAAATAGTTGTACACAATAAACAAAATAAATATTAAAAATTTGAAATAGGTTTAATACATTAAATGATGAAAATCAATTTATTACCATAGTCCATTAGTATCTTCCAGGCTTACCTGAGGAATTTTAATATTCAATATTTGTATACACATAAACTGGAATGAGGCTACCCTCCTGGTAAAACTTGAAAAAGCTATGTCCACTTAATATTTTGTAAATTAATTCTTAAAATGTGTATTATTTTATATAATATATTTGTAGCAATTATTTAATATTGAACCTGTGAGGTTATAGGTAAATATAGGTAAATATCTGCAATATTTAATTTTATACATAATTTTGAATGAAATTTCCTTTATGCTTTAGAAAACTACAATTTAAAAATTACTCATTTTAAAGTACCAACTAAAATAAAATGTTCTATAAGAAAGCTTTGTTCCCAAAAACTTCTACCAGAAAAAATGTATAAAAAGTTAACTTATTACGTTGAAAAAAATTTAATTTCTAAATTTTTGTACATCTCTGTAATTTTGTATCTGATTATTTATTTGTATTGTTTTTTTTTTTTTTTTTATCAAAATGTTTGCAGTTTTTGTAGTTGCTTATTTTTGTTTACCTACCTAATTTAAAAGTAATTTATTTATAATTTTTCTATATGTATAATGTACATGTTTATCATTATATGATATTATGTTTCCTCATGATTGCCAAAATGGCTCTTTGTTTTGATAATCTAAAATTGATGAACCATATTTTTATTATTAAGATGTGGAGATAGGTATGCCTACTTTTTATCATTCAATCCAAATTAAAGAATAGTCAACATGAAAATTGTATAATAAATATGACAATTAAGTTATATTAAAAATAAATAAATGTATTTTGGTTGAAAATTCAACTTACATACTCTGCATTTTTGAAGATGTTATTAAAATTTCATATCTATAAACAACACAAATTCAGACATCTGGCTATAAAAAGTGTTATTTATTAAGTTGCAAGTTCCTTAAATTGGGCAGTCAGCAGTGATCTATAAAGGCTAAAGAGTACCAAGGCAATATCTGTGAGGAATTAATATTATGTTTTATGTTTTGGTTTGTATATTGGTCTCGAAACCATTAGAAAAGTAAAAAAAATTTCCTTCTAAAAGTACATTTTAGAATAAAAACACATTACATTATTTGGAACACTTTCTAGTAGAATTTTATTATAAAATAAAACTAAACCTGAAAAATTATTTTTAATTTTTATGCATCGTATAGAAAACTGCATATTAACTTATAATTCCATGAAGAATATTATTCATATCTTCAGAACATTATGTGACCCAATGTAATAAAAATACAAATTTTAGTTTTTATTAGTTTGATTCTTTTTATAAATAATTACAAATTTTTTTGTTAATATAACTAATATAGTATCTATAATCTGAATTAATTTATAAACATCTAAAGCAATATTTAAAATTTTAAATTCTCGAATATATTTGTTTTACATATTCAGATATTCTACAAAGTGCAATTAATGTTAAATTATCATGCAAATTCATAATATGCTAAATTTTAGATTCTGAACGAAGCAAAATTTGTACTGGTTTTACAATGTTGTGCTTTTTATTTTTTTATAAATACATAGATATAATATATATTTTTTATACACACTTTTTTGGATGAAAGGATCAAGTAGTAAGTACCTAAGTGTTTTGATAAAGAGCTATCTGATAGTAAATTAGTACTATAGGTAATTGTAATCGGTACTTTACAAAGATACATTTTTGATTTTTCCAATAGTTGTCCACCAAAAATAAACGAAATGACATCTTAAAATAATTTTAGAATTAAAACACCTATTATCAAAATCAAATATATAAAGAACAATATTTTGGAGACAATTTCATTGGGGTTTTTAATAATATATTAATTAGGTACTAAAAAAAGTTAAAAATAAGATTTTTGTACAACAATATTAAACAATATAATTGAAACACCGACGAGAACATCTCAAAAATATTGTTCTTCGTTTTATAATACTTATGTATATTACCTACCTCTAAAATTATTTTAAAATTCCTATTTTTGTACTTATGTTTTTCATAAACATGTTTTTAAACAAAAGTCTTAATTATATAACAATAAAAAGTGATGGGAGTATGGAACTATTTTTAGATTACTTTTAAACTGTATTTTAACACTTTAATAATTTAATTTTCATTTTTCAAAACATTTCTTAAAATTACCTATACTGAACCTTTTAAAAATATTGTGGAGTCCTCTTAAGACTGCCGTATTTTATGTCAAAAACAACTGTTTCTATTTCCATCAGACCGAGACGATATTAATTTTTAATTTAAATTTTTGTATTCTTTAAAGCTTGCTCAAGGTATAGACGTATAGTACCAAGAATATACTTCAAAATTTTTATTGCAATAATCGTAGGTAGTTTAAATATTCAAAAATTTACTGAATTTCTAGTACAAATATTTAAATAACTATAGAAGTAATGTTCGAAATATTCTATTGGTACGATACTACAAGAAAGTTTTGAGAAATTTATTGTTTTAAAATGTACCTACCCATTTTATTTTGACGTTCTGACGGAATTAAAATCGTCTATTCGAGTAACACTGTACAGTTAAAGAATAAGAAATTGCCTATATAATACTCCTTAATATACTAAAGGAAAACTAGGTAGGTACCGGAACATGAATTATTATAAAATTATATAAATATAAATGATTATGAACCGAAAAGTAACAAATACATTTGTAATAGTCACCAATTTATTTATTTTATTAATATTTTATAATATCATAGTAGTAGAATGTAATCTGATAAAAGGTCCGATTTAAAAATAATTGGACAAAAAGTCCGAATTATATATTTTTTATTATTATTTTATAAATTAAATTATACCCAGAAAAATAAGATTTTCGTAAATTGTTAATACATTTTTTTTAAATAATATGGAGGTTGTCATCTTAAAAAAAAAGATGAGAAAATAATTATTTTCAGTGAGTATATAGGTACCTACTATCTACCTGTATATATGCAGTATGCCTACACTATTTAACATAAACTCGCAATAAATATTCGTTGAAAGTGTTCGCAAAAAGTATCAAAAAAATGTTTGGCCATTTTAGTAACTTCGAACAGTATTATATTATATTATTATATTATAACTATATTCAGTTAGTACTCTGTAGTAAGTAAATAGTTGTTATTCTATTATATAAGTATAATTGTATTGAAACATATAGCTGCTACCTACATAGTTTACCGGACATTTTTTCTATTTTTTTTTTTAACTCGATAATTCATTGTTTGAAAATTAAGCTTTCAAATAGTAATAAAATATACTCGACAATTTCGTAACTATAAGCCCAACTGCCAAATGTTTTAACTTCATTATCATTTTTTATCGAAAAAAAAAAAATTAGTAAAAACTAAAAAAGGTGACTACTATATACTGGCTATAGTATTATTAGGTAAACTATAGAAATATATACCTATAGGCATCCAAATAATTTTAAATTAGATTATAAAAAATCCGCAAGTTTAACATGAGTATTTACACGTTATAGTGACAATAACACGGTAGGTAATCATTGAAAAGGCCTACCTACGTAATATTATATACACAGAATATCTGAATAATATGTTATATATATACACAGCATGGTGAATCCCTTAATAAATAACCCCGGAAAAAATAATCCCGAGAAAAAATAATTTTATATTACCTACCCACATATTATTTCTATAATTTTTTTACATACATATAATTACTTATAGAATTAACTAATTTTTCGATATTTCATATATTTTTTACTAATTGACTCATCATATATATGTGTATGTAATAATTTACTAGTTTTACTTTTTTTTTAGAATTTATTGGTTTTACAATGATGGTTATTTATGCATTTATATTATTTTATTATATAATCTAAATTGTATATTTGTACATATCGGCTATCGTATATATGCGATATTGTATAATTGTTATTTAATTGAAATCTATTAAATAAGAGAAAAAAATAGATTTTTAATTTTTTCGTGATTTAATGTTTGAACTTAATAATTATTATAAAAATGACTGATTGGTAATTAATTTACTATTATTGGATGATAATATAGTAAATGATATGAAAGATATAATTCTGTGGAAGTTTTCTAAAGTTGTGTATATAATAGAATATTTGTAAATAATGTTTGGTGTTATTTTTTCTCGGGGTTATTTTTTCAGGTCTAAAATTCTGGGGTTATTTTCTAGAATCCCGACACAGCTGCAACACGACGTGTATTATAGTATGTTTTGTGATTATAATATTATATAACTAAAATATATTTATATTAATAGTAGGTATAGTGACGTATTTAGGGGGAGGGCTAGGGGGACAACAATTGCTCCGGGCATCACGTTTTTGGAGGCAGCAAATTTTAAATGGTTTTGTTTAAATAATATTACTACTTGTTTTTGAAATATTTGACGTTAATTTCAGTTTAGAAAAAAAATATAATCAGGTAATTTTCAATAGCCATTTTTGGCATAATATCAAGTTTTATTTATTCATATTGCATGATAACTGATAAAATTATTGATGTAAATTGTAACCAACTGCCCCCAAATCACATGTCACTGTTATAAAACGTGTAGCGTGGTGTTGAAATGGCACAAGTATTAACCTTTTTTTTATTGAAAATCCAACAGAAACCTTAAAAATTAAAACTGAAGCAAAAGGATTACTAAAAAAATTAAAAAGTTTAGAAATGTGTATTCTTATAGGTACCTGTTTGGAACGATATTTTAGAAAGGTTTAATAATACTAGCCAAAAATTACAGTGTTAAAATTGATTTTACAATTGTTATAACTTTGTACAATTCTTTGATCGAATATATAATTGATTTAAGAAACAGATTTTCATATTATGAAGAACTAGGCATGAAGAAATTTGGAATTAAAGAATACAAAGTTTCTCGTAAAATAAAAATAAAATTACCATATGATGAATAATCTCAAGGTAATACAGTGTTTGGAACCCATGGAAGTTGAGAATCATTTAAAATTAATACATTTTATGTTATCATGGATTTATTACTTGCAGAATTAAGGAAACGTAAAGGTTTATATGTTGAAATCAATATTTCATTTGGTTTTTTTTTTCAATATAACAAAATTGCCAGTTTCTGAAATAAAAAAAAAATGCTCAAGCATTACAAAAGCAATATCCTGAAGATCTAGATATATCTTTTTATAAATGAGTGTATTAATTTCCATAGATATTTAAAAAGTTTATTGCCAAATGTATCACTAAAATCTGTTACACAAATACTTCAAATTATGAACGAACACGATGTAGTAGATGTTTATCCATACGTAAATTTTGCGCTGCGCATATTTTTGTGTTGTCTTGCAACAAATTGCTCAGCTGAGCGATCATTCAGCTCACTAAAAAAAATTAAAACATATCTGAGACCTTTTATTAGTGATACTCGTTTAAATAATCTGGCACTCCTAAATATTGAGTCAGCGTTAACAGTATCAATAAATCATGATGAAATTATTGATGAATTTGCTAAACAAGAATCTCATTGTATAAAGTATAAATGTAATAAGAGTATTCCATTTTATTAAAAAATTGAACATTTATAAACATTTACATAATATTGATTTATATTAGGTATATGTTTATTATTATCTTTACATACAATATTAATATATAAGTCTTAAAAGGGAATGGGGTTTTGAATGCTTCAATAATTGCTTGATACCCACCGCTTTTTTTTGCATTCAGCAAGAAGGTTCGAAAGGGGCAATAAAATTCTAAATACGTCACTGAGTAGGTGGTATACCCGACAACCTGAGGTATGTTATTATGAAATCAATCAGAAAAATATTCAGAATTTTGGAACCCCAGTGATAATTTAGATTTTTTGAGTACCTATCCCAAAATTTGATGAGCAAAAAAAAAAGATTATTAATATAATTCATACACCATGTTATTATATTAAAGTGTAATAATATTTAGGAATAGTTAAAATAACGTTTTTAAACCAAATCGATAAATTTTCAAGTTTTTTTTATTTGTTTTATTATGAACACTCAGACCGGGAATTCGTGAAATGGTCAGGCTAGTCCGAAACAAAAAGACTCAGCCTATGTAGGTTTTTAGACTTCGTTCTGATAAGTATATTGATATGTAATATTTTCTACCTTGAAAATTTTAATTTAATAAAAAAAAGAGTACTGACACATAATATATATATTATTATTAATATATTAATATATAATTTTAATAAATTAATATATAATGTGCAGGCGTGCAGCCAATATTTAATATTATAATCATCAGTGTACAACATTCTATGTTTTTATGCATAGGTATATAATATAGGTATAGAACTTTATGGATATAAGTCATAATAATATTATTATTAATTATTGTGTATAATGATTTTTTTGTATATTAAGTAATTATTTAATTACATACTATAATAAATTATATGGTATATGAATCAGTGGTCATTTCAATTTTTTTTTTTAATACGCATATTTTTATGCAAGCCACAACCCTGTCTGGATTTTTCAACACATCAAAAATAAAATAACTCGATTATTTTCCAATATAATAGTAAACAATGCCGCAGATATGACTTATCATTTTTATACCTAGATCTAGCGATCTATCTATCGATAGTAAAAAATTCATGATTTTTTTTGAATTTGTAAGTAGACTGCACCAGTGAAAAGAACAAGTCAGCCATTATTACATTTTCTACACATTATAAGCCTATTACACGGGCCGACCAAATTTAAAAAGCTGGCCAAATTACTATAATATTTAATTTTAAATACGCAAATGTATTCCTTGCACGGACCAAATGACTACGCTACTAATATTGATAATGATAAAAATATACGTAATATAAAATATATTATTGAAAAAGCATAAAAAACACTTTCCCGTAGATTGTAACATTGGAACTCACAAAAATAAAAACAGAAAAGAGAGTATACAGTATACACCATGTAACGGTCGTATAAACTGTATCACGTCATTTTTTTGTAGGTATACGTGCAATATATAAAAACAACAAAGAGATAGTATAGGTACGTCTCAATACACCACTAAGTATAAATGCCTATAGCAAAAGAATTTAACTTTGTTTGCCAATTAAGATAATTCAGCAGTGTAAGATAATATAATATGGCAAGAGAGAAAGAAATTTCAATTAAATTTACCAAAGAAAGAATTGAAAATAGGCACCTAACGCGAATTATAAGTATTAGTGGTTCGGTAGTATTGATAAATAAAAATTATACTTAAGTACTTTAAAACAATTATAAAATACTTTTATTAACACTGAAATACATTTATGGGGTTTGGAACGTAAAATTGTTTACAGTTAACTATATTAATATTATTCAACTGTACCATAGGTATACACTGTATTTAAAAAAAATCTTATTTTTAATTTCATGAAATGTGTTTAATGAATTCATACATTTCTTGTGAATTGAGAAAATGATTTTTATCTTATCATTACCTTTACTTATAAATCATAACAAAAATACGCACTATAGTTACTAAGTACTACTTATTTTAATAGGTATTTTAAAATTTAAAAAATGTATAGACATGTTTAAAGTTTATTTTGTACTTATATAGATACTTCTTACTTTGTTTTTCTACATCATATCGAAACAGAATAAGTATTTTTTTGCTCAGATATCACATATTTTCTCATGTCCGGAAAAATATATTAATAATCACGAAGTTTCTGGTTGGAGCTGAAAATAACAAAATAGTTGTTGAAATACATATACGCAGTAGGTAGGTACCCAAAGATGTATTATTTTTTTGATTTTATATTCATAATAATTTATATTATATAGATACTCACATTTTTAATAAAAAGTAATCATCGGATAATTTATATAAATGAGTGTAGAACTTTTAGTAATATTTTATATGCGGTATACAACTAAATAAATCCATAGAATTTCTGAAATTATATTCAACGTTTAGAATGCCAAAGATCGTTTAAGATATTGTTGGATATCCAAATACATAATATATATTCTGTTCCATGGAGTAACTTAAATTAATGTTTCTGAGAATAATAAAATGTGGAATATCTGAGAAAAATTACTTTATACTTATCCTTTTTGATGCGATGTGGAAAAATAAAGTAAGTATCCATATATTATACGATATAAATATGTATATGACCACGATTAAAATGTTTAATGTTGTGGGATATATAGAGGAATACACGCATTAATTATTTTATGATAGATAATAATATTATTAATAACGTTTATTATAATGATAATAATTACTTAACTACGGCATACAGTGTATAAAATATAAATTTGTTTCTTTCGTTTCGTGTAATTTCAATCAGTTCTAAATTTCTAGGCCTCAAATCGTTCAGAGATTCGTCTCTAGTTCTATAGATTTTTAAACCCCAGAAAAATCAAAACAAATTTTAAAACTATTGGTTAGGTACTATATAAGCAATCTAAGGTACTATTGGTTTATGTATTTTATTGGATTATTTTTCGACACTATATTATAATGTTATTTTTATATCTGTTCTATCAGCCAACATTACAGCGGTAGGTAGGTACATATAATAGCCATAATAATAAAATACAAAAATAGATATAGGTACCTGCAGTGGTTAAAGTGAGGGGGACGGAGGGGGACGGCGTCACCCTTCTTTGCTTAGCTTAAGTTTGGCGTCCCCTTTAGTATATAGTGCCCTTTATATTTCTAAATGTTCAATTAAAAGTTGAGACTGAATTTGTTCTTTTGTACATAATGTATTAATGTTCAAAAATTAAATAAAAAAAGTTTAAAAAATGGTATTTAGTTATAAATTGTATGCAAGATCTATATTATAGAAAAGACTATTTCGATTTTTCTTTGTTCTCCAGACATTCTCTCCTTGGCTGGAATATATGTAATTAATATGCATATTTTAAAGTTATAATCACAGAGTATGCAGTGGTTGAATTGGAAAAAAAAATAAGGACGGACTCTGAGCCTAGTTAAAAAATCAGCGTTCCGGGACATATTAGAGAAAAAGTAAGCCGTGGAGAACTTCGTCCCCCACACTCCCTTTCCAAAGTTTCTTAACCAGGGGACATTTTAAAAAACATTTTAGACTATTATAGAACATGAATGAGTAGAAAAATCCAACATTTTTTTTTTACATCATTGTTAGGTTACATATTTTCAAGATAGTATAGTTTAAGCATTCCTCTTTCAAAATAATTTAACACTTTTCCTTTTAAACGAATAATCGAAGTTGTAGATGTAGACCGAAATGAAGTTTATCGGTGTCGCATTGATATCGCCACCCTTTTAGGCTTTAGCCATTCACGGATAATGAAGATTATTTATTACCTATATATGATACCAATATGATTTAATAAGATCA
>JAIPRL010005880.1:4491-29923 GCA_025469235.1 Pemphigus obesinymphae | reverse complement strand
TATACTACTATAGGTATGAATAAATTTTTTTATGCATCCACCCAAATTGAAAAACCTGCGGGGTCCACACCCGTCCTGTCCAATTTTTTTCAATTAAATTTCAAATATAAAATTTCTAAATTAAATTCTTATTCAATATATAGGTATATAATATACATGTGTAGTAGGTACCTATTTTAAATTCTTTTTTGTTCAATTTAATTGAATTTTCTTTTTCTATGGTCATATAAAGTAATTTCTAAACTCATCCTAAATTACCTAATTAGGGAATAATTTATTCATTCTTTTGGAATATGTATTCATACCAATATGTGTATGAATAAATTTTTTTAGCATCTACCCAAATCGAAAAACCTGCGGGGTCCACACCCGTCCTGTCCAATTTTTTTTCAATTTAAAGTCAAACATAAATTTATAATTTTAATTTTAAATATATCTATATAATACACATGTGTATTAGGTACCTATTTTAATTATTTCTTATTAAATTTAATTGCAATTTCTTTCTCTTTGGACATATAAAGTCATTTCTACTTTCATCTTAAATTACCTAATTAGGGAAAAATTTATTCATTTTTTTGGAATATGTATTCATACCAATATGTGTATGAATAAATTTTTTTAGCATCTACCCAAATTGAAAAACCTGCGGGGTCCACACCCGTCCTGTTCAATTTTTTTTCAATTAAAATTCAAACATAAATTTATAATTTTAATATTAATTCTAAAATAGGCATATAATACACATGAGTATTAGGTACCTATTTTCAAATCTTTCTTTGTTAAATTTAATTGAAATTTCATTCTCTATGGCCATATGAAGTCATTTAAATGACTCCAATAAGAAATATTTAATCATTTTTTTAATATTAATACTTATACCTAAATTATTTCGAATAAACTTTAATGTCTCTATACCTAAATTCAAAAACCTGCGGGGGCCACAACCGTCCTGCCCTTCTTTTGGATCCTGGTCGTCTTGTAACGACCATTATTTGTATATCGTTGAACTATTAGGTATTTAGAACTGTAATAATTACAGTGTAAATTTACCAACACAAAATTACATAATTAAGCCGATTGCAGATTATTACCGTACAATTAATGCAATCATATATTATTTTATTTATTAATAATTACATTAATTCTATAATATTGTAAATTTTATTATAGTTAATTTGTTTTTTATTATTATATATATAATATATATATTATATTATATATAATATTATTATTATGACATCGAATAATGTATTATAATATATTGAGCTACCTATTATTTCATTTTTTTTCACTTCATTTAATTTTTTTTTTCTATATTGTATCTTAAGTTTTTAGTTGTATAGGTTATATCTAGAAATAAGATAGGTACCTTCTTAAAAAACCTATTTGCTTAATTTTTACTACTTTTAATATTTGTTGAATATTCGTATAGATGTAATATAATGTCTATAAAATAATATTTATATTTTAAATAGAAAAATACTTATTTAATTTGTAATATTTATTTATATACATCAAATTAAAAGTCAATAGTCAATATTGAAAAAGAAATTGTATATTTAAAAACATCATTGTAAACCCGAGTAATATCTTGACTGAGCCTAAGAAAAATATGTACCTTTAAGAATTTTTGTATTTTTAAAGTTAAATATATCTATTGCTTAATGCCTTCCTACAGAATGTTGAAAATGGTCACCTATATACATTTAAATATTTTTAGATTAATTAAAACTGTCTAATTAAAAAAAAAAAATACGTATTTTAGGATGTAGGTATATCTCTGTGCACCTACTTGTAAAACGAGACCGTTTCGAGTAATAAGAATAATAATATTGTCAGATGTCGACAAATATTATACGAAAACGGTGTGTAACAATAAATTCAATATTGTTATTTTATATACGACAGGCGGTTGTGTCGTGCACGATGGTTTATCGGGCGACGAAAACCCGTTTAATTATCGTTTGGTACCTAGTCCAATAAATGTCAATGATGGACATATTATTATACTGAAATTCATATGCCTTGCCTTGCTTTGTGGAGGGGGGGGGGTACTCTGTCTCAAGTTTTTGCTTCTACCAGAGGGTAGGATGTTGCATGAGTTGTGAGGTGTGGGTGTGAAGAGTTTAAAAAAATATAGAAGTTTACAATTTAGATGCTTAGAAGAATAGTGGACGGTTTCTTTTTAACCGTCGAGAAGCCCTGGTCGGGTTGATATTGCTGAAATTGGGGGAAATGGGATGCGATTATGGAGTTTTTAAGTTTGAGTGAGGAGGAGTTTATGAATTCAATGATGGACGGCATTAGTTTTCTGATGGTGTGGTTACTAACGTAGGGGAGGAGGTTTGTGGTGATTTTTCGGAAAGTGTTACTTTGAATCTCTTCGATGAAGGTCCAGTTTGAATTGAAGATATTTGAAGCCCAAGAAGAACAGGCGTAAGTTATGATGGGGCGCATGTATGTTTTAAAGATGTATAATTTGGTTCGGACGGAAAGGGGAATTTTCTTGTTGAGCATGGGGGAAAGAAGGTGACCAGCAGCTTTGGTTTTGTTTGAGATATAACTGATATGGGATGAGAAATTGAGATTTTTATCGATGAGAACTCCAAGTACCTATCTAATAGAGTGGAACCAGATTATTGGAGTATTGTAGACTTTGAGTTTTGGCGTGTTTCGGGTACATTTATTGGTGAAGAAGATGGCCGAAGTTTTTGCGGGATTTATAGAGATTCTCCACTGTTTGAATCACGGTTGGATTAGGTTGATTTGCTTTTGAAGATTAGAAGCTACGGCGGAATTTGATTTGTTCGTGGCGTAGAGAAGGGTGCTGTCGGCGAATTGTACAACCTTTGCTTTTAGGGTGGAGAGAGAGATCGTTAACGTATATGGCAAATAACTGTGCGGAGATTCAGGAGCCTTGGGGGACTCCCGCGAATATGTTCCTACTGGAGGAGAATTGGTTTTCTACCTTGATAGAGAATTTCCGATTAATGAGGAAAGATCTGATGATATTTACGAGTTAGGTGGGGATTCCTATGGAAATGAGTTTGAAGATGAGGCCGGGATGCCAGACTATGTCGAATGCCTTTTGGATGTCGAGGAGGATTGTTGCTGAGATTTTTTGAAGAAATTATGTTGTCCAGGACATTGACTAATTGGAGGGATGGTAGATAAAAATTCAGTACCTATACCTATATATATATATCATATTAACAGAAAATTGAAATAAATCAACTTGAAAGACCTGTTTAGTAAAATGAAAGATAGACTCTTAAATTTTGATTATAAAACGTATACGTTTTATTAAGTATATTGTACCTAATTATTTTCGGATTTTGTAAAACGTATTTATATATTTGTTTTTCTATATGGTATTAATTTTGGTTTAATAAATACTTTGTAAATTTGGTATCTAGGTACATAATTATTATTGTCAAAATTATTTCAAATATGAACAATTTATTAATCGCCCTCCCACTTTCAGAGCCCACGAGCACTGACATCATTTTACTATACTCGTATATATATATATATGTATACTTACCTGTACAATAACTATAAGATTCCATAGTTGAAGATGTACAAAAATTCGCATGTGATTAAAAATATATACCTAACCAATGACCAACACCGACGAAAATTAAATAACAAATAATAAATGCACGATAAGTATATGCAATTATACAAATGTAAAATATAAATAGTAAACAAAATATAAAAATGTATATATATATATACAACTTTATCGCCTCGTTGTCAGTGGCGCACACACATTTTCTGCAAGGGGTATCATCGGTACACTCTTACAACATACCCATCACCTATTAAATATATCCAAAACAATTTTGAACTTGACTTGACTTGCTTTGTGGGGGAGTACTCTGTCTCAAGCTTGTGCTTCTACCAGAGGGTCGGATGTATCAGGAGTTGTGAGGTGGTGAGGGGGTGAATTTTATGGTTTTAGAATTTTAGAAGTTGAGAGGACGGTTTCTTTTGTAGCCGTTGAGTAGGCCGGTGCGGGTTGAGATAGACTCGATGTGTGGAAAGGGGAACGAAGTAATCGCGACTGTTTGAGTTTTATGGAGGTGGCATTGGTGTATTCGAGAATGGACGGGATGTTGGTGGATTTCCTGATGGTGTGATTGCTAACGTAGAATGGGAGGTCGGTGATTTGGCGGAGAGTATTATTTTGGACGGTTAGGTTAGGTTATTTTGAAATTAATTTTGTTACTTAAATAACATTTATAGTGCCTAGTCGAACTTGTAATTTGTCAACAAAATATTGGAATAATATTAGTCTATCATCCACCACACATTATTATAAGGGTGTCTACTAACACCCCTGTACCCCTCCGTGGGCGCCACTGCTCGTTGTTTACGATTTTAGCCGTGTGACAACGATCGACCGTGAGCAGACCGATCTTTCGGACCTCCGAAAGACTGGGCGATCGCTTGGCCGTGCGACCGCGAGCCGAAAATGAGTTTTCATTCTCAATTCGCTTTGGATTTCGCCATTCGACCCGTGTAAACCCGCCTTTATCGTACTCGTATTACAATGCGACGTTATTCCGAATAAAAACGTATCGTGTTCGTGGGCGGTCCGTGACCTGATTAGAAAAAAAAAAAAAATTAAAATAAAAATAAAAAAAAACCGGCAATACACACACTACATAGGGGACGATAACGATACGTCGTCGTCGTCATCGTCGTCGGTCGGCGATAATAATAATAATAATAATAATAATAATAATAATTATTATTATTATTATTACAAACGTGTGTGTGGCACGCGGTGTCGGTGGGCGCCCGCATGTGACCAGTACGGTACGGTAGAGCGCCCGGCACGGCAGCGGTGTTACGACACAAAATACACACCGCGACGGCGATAATAATATCGCTACGGCTGTCGCGCGGGTGGGGTGTCGGGCGGCGGAGGACATGTGCCGCGTGCTGCTGCTGTTCATGGGCAACGCGATTTTCGGCACCGGCGACCGCAAAACGACCGAGTCGGCCCGCAGTGGCGCAGCTGACCCGAGGACCACCGCCGCCGCCGCCGCCGCTGCCGCAATGGACGAGCTGACCAGAGCCGTGGACCGCCTGCGGGCGGACGTGGACGAAAAGGACCGGACCGTCCAACAACTGGCCAGGGCCGTCGACGAAATTCGCGTGAGTTACCTATAGGGGGGAAGGGGCCCCGTCCCCTGCACACATTACGCGTCTCATGCGCACTATCGGCAGGGGGCTTTCAAGGGAGGCGGGCAACCATTGTCCTCTCCTCCCCCCCCCCCAAATTCCTAGGAAAATTTCCAATTTTTTGTATTCAACATACTGCGGGGTGATCCGTAAATCGATGCATTTTTGCATCTCAAATGTGCTAAATACCGCGTCACGCTAAATGCGATAGAATTCCGATTGAAAAGTGCGGGAATCAAAGCCGAAAATTTCACTTCGCTTGTAAATGCGTATTTCAAGTTATTTTCCTATAAATACATTTTTTTGCTTTTATTCAGTACGTATTCCGTACTGTAGTATTAGGAAAACGAACTTTTTAAAATTAATATATATATATTATATTTATAACGTTATGATATTTTTTAAAAATGAAAATAAATAAATTACGTCGTAGTAATCATATCATAATATATCGTATTTTTGTATTTTCGGCTCGACTGCAACCAATAATAATATAGGTATTATGCAAACCGGTATAGGCGTTTTAAATTTCAGACATAAAAAAAAAATTTTTTGATGCATATTTTGGTATTTTTCAAGTAATTTTAGGGAAAAATAGGTTTTTTTACTACGCATGTTTTCCATGCATAATTTTAGATTTTTAGTGCGTAAAATGCATATTTCTGAACTTTTTAGTGCATATAATGCCAAATTATAGTACTTATTATCATACTTATTTATGCGTTTTTTAGTTTATGAACTTATGAGCCCTGATAATATACATTAATTTTACAAATTATCACACTAAAGTATACTATTGCTAAGACTACTGTGGTTGTTATCAATGGCACCATGATGCACAAGGATATTGTACTTACTACTTACACCCAAATACCCAATAGATGTTGACCTTAATTATTATTAGCAAATAAACAAAAAAAAAGGTCATTAACTCAATTTTTTAGCCCCCCCCCCCAAAAAAAAAAAAAATTAAATGCTAGAGCCGTCCCATATGTGATCCCGATTGAGTGTCCCGTTATCCCGGTAACAAAATGTTTAAAATGTCACTATTAATAGTACCAGTTCCACGTGTCTCCGCGCTTGATTCCGAATAGATTTCGCAATCGTTATATTTCAATTATTACCTTTTTTAATCGTTATACAATAAAGAAGACAAAAACGTGAGTTTCAAAAAAAAAATCATTGTGAGTTAAAAATAACTATACAAGGAAAATAACCGAAAAATAACTTTAGTTTAAGAATGAAATGTAGACGTTTTGGAGTTTTTGGTTTCACGGTAACAAATTTCATGTACCTATAGTTGCAGGTAATTTAATAAAATCATTTTTAAATTTTCCCAGAGCCAGTTTGAGGGCCGTGCAAGCTGTGCCATCGCACACAGCTCCATGCATTGAGAGACCCAGAGACCCAGCGGCTAGTCCAGTTCTAGCTAGGCACTGTAGTCAATAAGCACTCGATTTTTAAGTGAAATTTATACAAATTACCTTTTTTTTGGCCTAATTTTGTTTACTTCTTACTTACAAGTATTTTCGAAAATATCCCGGGCTCGAGGAAAATAACCACTGAACAGACCTGTAGACATAAAACCGCGTTATCACTGAAATCCTAAAGTAACGTCTAAACACGCTACTTACCTAATGTGCCCATCAAAAACACTTTGCAAACGTGGTTTTAGTCATTATTCACTAGTATTGTGTTTTTATAATCCATTAGAAAAGTCACTTAAAAATAATTTCTATTTGTATGTGTTAAGTATATTAATTTAAAAGTAGGTATTAATAAAAATGTCCCATATTATTTCAAATGAAATCTGGGATCTCTAGTGTGAGTTAACAACCTTCATTAGCACAACATATTATATAGATTAAATCTGATTTTGTCCATTTTTTTAGCTGTCATTAGTACGAAGTACGAACATGACAATATATCCCACATAGGTTATCCGGTTACCATAGTTATGTGTTCCGTTAGTTATACTTCGCCAGAGTTTTACCATTAGAACCAAAAAAATCGATCGACCGCGCCAGTTCATTAAAACACGCACGAAATGCGATAATTTTTATTTTTATGCACACGCATATTATACTGTATATATCTATACTATATAACGTAATTATTATTATATATTTTCCGCTCGACAGAAAGCGTTGTTGGAGGTAGGGGAAACAAAGACAATTAGTTGGTTTGTGTAGGAAACGATTTAAAATTTGAATATACACCTCGTATCGCCTTATGGGATTGATTAACTTAAAAAATATACAATCCTCTCCTACCATAAGTACTAAAGTATGAAGATAGTCAAAACGATACGCGCTTTATACGCGAACGAAACTAGTTGTTTTTTATCCGCTGCCACTATAAATACGACTGCACGTAGTCGTACAAAAATCACTTCCTGTCGTTGACCCACTTGAACACCGATTGCGACCATTATCAAACGATAACGACCCCAATGTTACGTATAAAATGTTATGATAACAGTATATACAATAGTAGCGATGATTACATGGTGTTAATCTAACAACCCTTAATTTGTGTATCATAAATTGTAATTGTATATATGTTCTTCGTGTATTTAAATTAATCGACTAAAATTCATTGAACCAAAAATGAAAAAAATATATATCTGATCAATACGCATCTAAATTAATATTCAGCAAAGTAAAACCTATGTTTTAATTTATACATTCACCTGAAAATCACTTTCTTGAGGTGGTATTTTATTTGATACATCCGTGGGTTCGTAGTTGATGAAAATAAAAATAGACATGATCAGCTCGCTAACGGAACTGGGTAACTCAGCAGTTAACGCTAGTGATTCTCCCTGTCACCCTTAAGTCAAAATTTTGAAATTAAACCAATTTCATTTTTTTGTAACTTATATGTAATTAATTTTGACATTTGTAACCTAATACCTTCGCGAAAAATCCAATTTTGTGTTGAACGACGCCGTCCTGGCGTCCGAGAAATTAAATAGTCATATCGGCTTCGGAACAATTACATTTTTTTGTAACTCATTTGCAATAGTTTTTCACTATTATTTTAAAATGATGAACTTAATAACGCGACCTGAAAATCTAACTTTGAGTTCGGGTGCTGAAACGACATCGTCCTAATGATTTGTAACATTAATTTAACATTACAAATTTTGTAACCTAATACTTAAATAGAACAATAAAGAAAAAGAAAACAATTCAGTGGAAAATTAGCTTGCTTTGCTTAGAGTGACACAAGCTGTAGCTTTTTCCGAAGAGTATGATGTAGAAGGAGTTGTGAAGGATTAGATTGCGAGTTTTAAGTCTAAAAATGTATTGGTCGGTTACGTAAAATATAGGTCTTGGTAAGACGTTTAGAAATATTCGCAAAGTGGATGTATAGTTTGTGGAATTCCTGAAAGTAAGATTGCTTACGAACCAATGTAGGTTGGTTATTTTTCTTAGTGTGATTGATTAGACTGCTTCGATTTTTGATTTATTTCTTTCTGGGATATTTGATATCCACACAGGGCCAAAAAAGGTGAGTATAGGCCTCATGTAAGTTTTAAAAATGTATAGTTTGGTATTGAAGGATATAGAGCTTTTACTGTTTAATATGTATATATTATAGCCGACAGCTTTGATCTTTTTAGTTGACATTTGAACATGTTTTGTAAAATGTAGGTGCCTGTCTATTTAGGTTTAATTTTAAAGTTTTGACTTACAGGTACCAGGGAGACTCGCCTAGTTAACACCGTATATTATAGATTTTCTCATGTTTTTTTTTTTTTTTTTATTACGTATCAAATGTGCATATAAACAATCGATTTCTAACCAATGACTTTAATAAACACGAGGATTAAACGATCAAGGGGGGTTTTTAATTACGCAGAACATGGTCGAGACCGTGGTATTTAATCAAAGTCTCACGTTTCCGCCACAGTCGCCGCAATACCGACTGGACAAGAAAAAAGGTGTGTCGGGAGAATGTTCAACTTCGGCGCAAGAACCGTTGGCGTTTCCCAAACAATCCAAACCCATCAAGTACGACTATTTCCTTTGACAATTTTTAAACGGATACTGTTAAGTAATTTTGACGAGTTTATTTTATATATTATATAGGACCAAACACTTGATCAAACAGGCATTGTGCAAGAATCCGTTTCTGAAAAACCTGAATACTGCTCAGATTTCTGAGATAGTGGACGTGATGTACCCGAAAAATTTCGAAGCCGGGGAGTACATAATCAGGAAAGGCGATCCGGGTAAATAATATCTCTTTTCAAATTTTCTATATATATATAATGTTGAGAGCAAAATTTGAAATCGGGCAAATCTCAGAAATGTCTTGGCGAATTGCGAACTTCCCACAATACTTGCGCAAAATATCATATTTCGGCTTTTGTCCGGGCAAACATAGTTGTGACTTGTGACCAACAACATTTGTGCAAAACCGTAGCGTCTATAAATTTGAATATTTCACAGTACAATGTTAATTTTAAAATTAAACATAAATAACGGTAAAATAAATACTATACTGTACAAATATCATTAAATAATATTATGATAAAATACGTACAAATAATAATGAAAAAAAGGTCAGTGGGGTGTGGAAGCACTTCACTTGTTGCGTACTGGTAGTGGATAGATTGAATAAAATATGATAAAATCGTTAAATTTCAATTTGATATAACTTTAAAAGCAAGTCCGACCGCCAAATTCTGACTTCACCATTATTTTTTGACCAAAAATACAATTTAAAAAAACAAAAAAAAAATACAATTCTCCTGTAAAGTAGAAAAAAGTTTTACCTATTATGAATGAAATGTCTCGAATTTGTATATTGCTATAAATAACCTAAAAATAGGTAAGAATTTTCAAAAATTGTTTTTATTAATATTTTACGTATATACGTTTGTGATGAAAATTTCAAGCCTCCAGCATCAATATTTTCGGAGTTATGAAGAATTTTTACCACAATCGTGTTTACTAATTTTTATGCTAATTTTTTTATAGTTTTTTCTTATGCGTTTATCGAAAAAAATTAAAAAATATAAAAATGACCTCTTTAAAATACCAACTAAATGCAATTTGCTATAAGAAAATAGTGCTATATGTAATGATCGTAGCGCTTCTTCTTATAGAATTTTTGGGTACAGACACAAAAATAGAAATAAAAATAAAACATAATCGTGAAATCAATACATTCTTCATTTCGCTCAGCTAAAATCTAAAATATTATATAATTATTATGTTAAAATTTTTAAAATAGACTGGTTCCTAATATATACAAATAGATATTGAATGACATACCTATATAACATAAAAAAGATAATGACAAAACAATATATTTATACTAGAAAAAGGAAAGGCGGATCATCATTTGCAAGCCTCATTATACTTATTTTTTAATAATTTGTCATGCTATGTGGAATGAGAAAATTTGAAAGGGACTTACTGAGAAAAAAGATTATTTGAGTGTCAACGGTCAGCTAAAGAGAACAAATTTAAAAAATGAAAAACTGAAGTTTATATTTATATTAAAATAATTGTATTTATATATATCTGTTGCTACATATATTAAAACCACGGCATTTTAAACTACAAAAAATATTTAATTATACATTAAATTGTATAAGGGGGTCAACTTTG
The DNA here is from genome assembly GCA_025469235.1 of Pemphigus obesinymphae. NCBI lineage: Eukaryota > Metazoa > Arthropoda > Insecta > Hemiptera > Aphididae > Pemphigus > Pemphigus obesinymphae. The sequence goes on along the minus strand of JAIPRL010005880.1, from coordinate 19,100 downwards.
ATCGAGTGGTCAAAACGCATGTTTCAGTGCACAAACTCCCCGACTCGACTCCTAGGTAACAAATGACGGTAACAAATGCTGGTGGCGTCTGGTCTCTGGTGCAAGCCAACCATAATTACCAAACCCGTTCAATAATTTGGTAGCTATGCTTATCGTAGCTATCAAAAACTATCTTCGACTCCCCTAAAATGTGAGGGTGCGACCTTGAGCATGTTAGAGTTTGGGAAATAAGATAATGTAAAACATTGTACTATAAAATATTCGAATTTATATAGACCCTACGGTTTTTTCCAAATTTTCGTCGCAACTATGTTTGATCGGGCAAAAACTGAAATATGTTTTTCCCAAGTATTGTGGACAGTCCGCATTTTTCCAGGGCATTTCTAAGGTTAAATTACCCAATTTCGACTTTTTTCCGCAACATATATATATTATACATATAATATAATATATGTAACCGACAATGTTGATAATGAGGCACTATTAAACAATAACGATAATGAATTAATGCCTAACCTAACCTACCATATTATACGTTAATGTCAATGACACCGCAGCAAATAGTACTTTTACTGTATTTAAAACTTATTCTTGATTTTAATGGACCGGGAAAAATGTATTTAATAATGAACCTAATATAAAAATTTAAAAATGTACACAAATAAATACTTAAATTGACAATTTTGTTTTTAAAACTTTTTTCAGATGTTCTTTTATCTAATAAACTATCAATCTGTCCAAGATTTTCTCATTTTACTCCCATCCACCATCTACAATCCTCTAAAACTGATACTTTGAAAATTATACATCAATTTTTGATGTTCATTTTTAACAGAGATTTTGAACTAAAATTTGTGATGATGCCCATATATGGTCATAATAGGTATACCTATGCAACTATATGAAATTGTGATGAAAAAAAAATAAGCCACATACTATACTATATAAGGCCTGTTATAATGTTGGGTACATCTGACATAAAATCCTGCGCATGTCTATTAACATATATTTCACATTTTGATAAGATTAAGATTCATTTTCAGAGTTATGATCAATACCCATGCATACTATCAATATTGCATTCAATTCAACAATGCCTAAAATATCCAACCATAACCGTTATTGCCTGTAGAGTGTAGACATTATAAACATTTTCTGAACTATCAACATTGTCGATAACATAATTTACACATGCATATCATAATGCGTACATAAGTATATCTAATTCAGGGACTGGAGAAACCGGACCGAAAATAAACGGTCTTAAAATTTAAACTTTAAAATATTTGGAATCGAAACAGAACTTATAAAATATTTTTTCATTAGCTCTATACCTAAAACAATACTGATAAAACTATAATTCAAAATGTTCCACAGTCCCTGCAACGAAATTAGCTGTATAAGTATTTAAAAAACTTCGAATTGCATATTGACTGTAAATCTAACCTAACCCAAATAACTTAACACAATACCATGTTATAATGTATTATACATGTAACCTCAAACTGCAGGATGTTGTCTGTACGTGGCCGACGAAGGAAAGTTCGATGTGATTCAAAGTGGCAGGGTGGTCGATTCCATCGGACCGGGTGAAGTTTTCGGTGAACTAGCCATACTTTACCACTGTCCAAGGACCGCATCTGTTAAAGGTATAAGTATAATATAAAAGAGGGGGTGACGATCACTGACTTGAAATTGAAATTTTTACTTATCTATATTTAGCTGTCCAACATGTCAGGGTGTGGACGCTGGAAAGGATAGCTTATCAACAAATTATGAAGACTTCAGCAATGCGGAGGTTCGACGAACGGGTGGGATTTTTAAAAAGCGTGCCACTAATGAAGGATCTCAACGAGGAAATTTTATCGAAAATCGCCGATGTCTTGAAAGAGGTATATACGTGTACATCTACATGATTATAATATAATAGATGTCCATCGTTATAATGATAATACAGTTGTCAAAACAATTATCAAGCTGCGACGTTAAGAATATTACTACATCTGTCTTTTCCCTCATTAAAATATGCCTGAGCCATCTTAATCTATTCTCTCTCATTTTTCTACTATTCTAGCCACTCCTATACTAGGTACCTCTTATATACTAATTTTATATTTTATCTTCTCTAGTAATTTCACTCGTCTACTTTAACTTTCTCATCTGTGCTACATTCACTCTCTGTTCTACCTTTCTATATCTTCTGCCCAACATTCTGATCCGTACATCATTGCAGGCCTCAACACTGTCTTATAAAATTTACTTTTTAATCTAATTAAGATCCTAACATTTCACAAAATACCTGACCCTTCTCTCCACTTCATCCATCAACACCTAATCCTATATTTTATGTTTTCCTCGAAACCACCATACTTCATTAGGTACTTGCCTTTCCCCATTTGCTCCGTATTCAATAATTATCGTTATTATCATAAAATAAATACTAAATGTATACAATTTTTTCAAATATATGTACTTTAAATTGGAATACCTATGCTTGACAACCCCAATACAAGATCGGAGTGAAAGTTTGATCATTTCCAAACACTTAAAGAATAATACACGTTAAGGGGCCGCAACACCAACGAAAAATTGAACTAAAATGTTTTTAGTTCAATTGTGAAAAGTCGATTTTCAATTCTGAAAACTATTTTGAATTCATCAGTTTATCAATCGAGGAGCTTATTTTCTATTTTTAGCCGTGTTATTTATTATTAAAAATCACAATTTTTAAACATTGATTACATCTTAATCTATAATTTTAATGAAAAATATCTCAATCGATCCCTAGAAGATAAGCCGACATATCCAAATCTGTTTACAGATCATAAATCCGACTTTCCAAAGTTCTACAATTTTTTCACGCTTATTGGTCTTTTAGGCAGAAATTTCGTGATTACACAACAATAAAAAGTAATTCGGACACGGGGCTATTTTTAGATTAATTTAAAAATGTATTTGAATATTTCTCAATTGTTAGATTTTTATTTGTCATAACATTTCTTAAAAATTTCCAATACAAAACTGCTTAAAAATGGCAGGTGATGCGGCCCCTTAATTATGCCATCAATGAAAATTAAGTCACTTAAATTGAGTACATTCCTTCGGAAAGCTCAATTGTATGTAAAACATATTATTTCAAATATCAAATACCATATTTTACCGTTAACACGCTCGCCAAAAACATGGTACGAGATTTTTCCTTTAACAATAAATAATAATTACCATACTATCACCAATCTTCACATTTTTCAATAATCCATCACATCTCCAATATAATTTTAAATCGGAAACTATGTAAAAATAATTTGAATAACATTTATGGTTTTTCTTTATGAACTCAAATTGTTATTATTCTGTCATATAACATATGACCCGATGACCGTAAGAACCAACTGCAATACATTAATATACAAAATAAGTATTTAAAACTAATACATTTAAAAATAGCTAATATTATTACAACATTTAAATCAGAACTTAAATACATTTAAGTTGGTTATTGTTTACTTTGACACTATAGTGTATTTACTTAAATAAACTATAAAACAACACATTGGTTTTGTGGAATGTATAATGACTTTTTATTATGTTTTTTATCCGTACATATGAACTTAAACACAAAACGGATATTGTATTTATTTTTCTTAAAAAAACTATAACATTATATACAATGTAAAAAAAAATTGTACGCAGAAAAATAAAAAATAAATAAACATCGTTGTAAAACCACTAGCTTCCTCGTTCCGCTCAAAATCTATAACACTTTTCTTATTATTTTTGACTTCCAAAAGAACTAACAAATGTTTAATTTCCAACATACCACAAACAGTTATTTTAATTAAGACAATGTCCACACAATATAAATACAAAATCCACACAATCTTTCAAAAGTGATCACACTGTAGCCTGTATAATAGAATACCTGCTTAAAATATAAGAGATCACAACGATACTTTCGACAATTTAATTTATATTTGTAAGCAATAAAATATCCTAAGCTCCTAAAACTTACATTGTAGGTTTTCAAAAATGTTTCAACCATACCTACATAATCGAAAGACTCGTTTATAAAATGTTCATTATACTTTGAAAACCTATTTATGTATCGAAAATTATATTATTTAATTATTAATAATAGTGTATATAAGGATGAAAACGAATTTTGAGATTTACTCGTGCCTTAACAAAAGCATATAACATTTTCTATGCACACGAAAATGTATGTCAAACTCGACATATTTGACGTTTTCAAAAGTTTTTAAGACGCACCAATGCACCATTTACAAAATTCACATATTATAACACACAAATATATTGATTATTCTTAATGAATAACCGTAACTTTCTCATAAAACTCACAAATCCGTTTCAGGAATTTTATCCGGAAGGACACTATATCATAAAACAGGAAACTCTAGGCGACAAGTTCTATATACTGAGTGAAGGACGAGTGAAAGTAACCAAAACCAATAAAGGTGAGTTGTCATTGGCAAAATTGGAGTAGACCTAAGAGAACATTCTATATTGGTAATTGTAATCAATCATTTTATTGTGTAATGTATTTTCTTGTTTACTTTAATAATTGATGTTTTATTTGACAATCGTTTTAATTTTGTTTAAAAATACAAAAAAAAAAAACAAAAATATAATTTTGAGGATATTTTTTTACTTCCTCCCCTCTCCTAAATTGTCATTTAGTGATACACGCATCGTATCACAAATAAGCCATAATCAGTAATTATTATCCATATACCTATTTACTCCGTTGTCCACGAGAGAAAAAATCATTTCATACCAATTACCAATCAAAACCCCTCAGGATTAGGTTTGCCTAAAATTTGGCAACTATACGTGGACTGGTTCTGTTCTTTCACTCTCGTAGAACGGAATATCTACATATCAATCAACATTCGATTAAAATTTACATTACTCAATAACTCATAAATAAGTCGACTGTATAATTACTAATGAGCAGACAACTGACGGTAACTAACTAATTTGACTAATAAATAAATGATAAATTAATTGGAATATTTAAATATTTTACTTCTATCTCTAAGAATTATATATGAAATTTAATCAGTAAATCGTAAATATATAGGATATTAATGAATATTATACTGCAGTCCTTTCCGCGTTAGATTTCATTCTTTAGAGTTGAGTTTAGCGTACCATTTAAAGACGAGTTTATTATTTATTTTTGTTTTATAAGTCAATATAAGTTTACCTATATTCATTAGTATTAATTATATAAATCGAGTAATTTATTCATTAGTCACTGAAAAACGACTTATTTATGAGTTTGTCGCTTATAATGTATTCATAAATTAATTATATATTGATCGATTAGTAGGTACTCGTTATTCAACATTTGACTAATATTAATATAAGCTCATGACTATTTTACTGTTGAACACTACTCCATAATAATAATAATAGTACGTACGATTTGGTGGTAGTCGGTGCCCTTGACAATTGAAAAATAAAATACAGTTTTAAAAATGTACAAATTTAACGATTTCCAGGCGAAGACGAGGAAGAAGAATTCGGGGTGTTGGAACAAGGAGAGTTTTTTGGAGAAGTTGCATTGTTGAAAAAAGACAAAAGGACCGCCAATGTCGTGGCCATGCACCCTGGAGCGGAATGTCTTACGCTAGACAGAGAGTTAATAAAATATTTGTTCACTATTATAATACTATAGCCCAATATACATATTGTAGACATTATACACGATAGATTTTATCTAGGTACTTTATCATAACGTACAACACTCATTTGCTCAGTGTAGACGATGTGTTCTATTTTCTGTGGTATGAAATAATTACAAAAAATTTTCGATTTTTCTGCTAAAATATGAAATGTATAAATCGTTTTTCAATTTTATTTCAAAATGGTGATCCCTATTTTGCAATCTGACACGGAACAGTGTGCGTTTCTGCCATTTTAATTTTAAGTTTAGAGGAACGAAATAGGTAATTGTAAAAACTAAAAGTTAACGGCTGTAAATTAATTAAGTACATGTATAATAATGTTCTTCGTGTCCGAACTTTCAATTGGTATTTATACATTCGCCAATAATAAACTATCTACCTACATATATTTTAAAATAATTTCACATTCGATATTTATATGCATCAAGCAGTGTTGGGTAGTAACGTAATGGAAGTTACTCGTTACTATAACGTAGTATTGTTGTTTTTTCCGTTAAGGTTATGGTATGTAGTTGGTTATTTAATTTTTTGTAGTAACCTAAGAGTAAGTAGGTACATGAAAATCAAATATTTTAACGATTGTATAGTTTTATAATAGGTATGAGTAGGCATGAATATTATATTTTATATTATTCGACTGACGATTAGACTAAAATCAAAGATTTTTTTGACATTTTATATTATTATTATTTTCATTTTTACATATTTAAAAATTCTGAAAGTAACGTTATTACAGTAATTAGTTACTTTTGAGTTAAAAATGTAATGTAACGCTATTACTTTTATACTAGACGGGGGCAAAACTTTGACCGAACCCTTCACAAATAATAAATGTTTATTCCTCCCATAGTTTTTATTATTTACCATTCTTGTGTGAAATACGTCCTCATTGAAAACGGAAATATGCATAAAAAACGAGTCGTCGACTTTTTTTGTATTTTGCCAACAAAACTAGACTAATTTACCGATTAATATTCCCAACGATCGCCTCAGTAAGCCTTTAAAAAATAAACAGGAGCAAATGCTTCCTCCTCCCCCCCCACAAAAAAAAAAAAAATGCTGGAATTGCTTTTATATTTACGTAACGAAAAAGTGTGATCTCGTTATATTTTTATTTTGTGACTATAGTAACAACCCAAATCAATTGCTTTTTAACAGTAACTTACCGAACGTTGGCATTATATAAGATTAAAAAAAAAAAAATGAAAACGAATGATTTAAATATATTGAATAGGTAGGTACTTCAAACTATATTTATGATATGCCTACACTCCAGTATATGATATAATATGTACCGATAATACAAATTTGAACACAATTTAAAGTATTGTAGCCTGTATAGGTACTCGTACGTTATAAAAATCACTATAATATAATATCTGTGTAGGTGCGTATTATAGTAGTAATTAATATAAATAATAATTAACGATCGACATTATTGTTGTACTTAAACCGTGTAGCGCCGCACCGTTATATTATAATATTTTCTCGCATTTTATAGTCAGAACAATGTATATAAAAAGTAATATAATAACCAACTATATAATACGATATGCCTGGACATATTATACTGTATTCGTATATTATTATCATTTTATCGTGTGTTTTTTTTTTTTTTTTATCGATTGATCCGTGTAATAAAATATATTTATGTCGGTCTTGAATTATCGGAAACCGTATAATAGGTGGTAGGTACCTCTATTATTACCTATAAGTACAATATTATCATAGTTCTTCATACGGACCTATATAATATAGTCAGGTTTATTTTCGTTTTCATACCCAACATAATAGTATTTAATATAACATATATACGCCGTTCCTCGATCATACCACATGCTTATAACATGATATCATGTTCTTTACAAACAACTGTGTTTTTGTAGACCATTCGTGCATTTCATCGGCAACCTGGAAGAGTTGAAAAACAAAAAATACACGGAACACCCTCGCAAACCGTCGTCGTCCACGACGGTCCCGACTTCGGTGGAAAACAGTGAGTCGAATTACGTTCTAGGTTATTTAGGTACCTACTCGTCTTAGGTATTTTATCCATGTATAGGTACCCACTCGCATACAGTATTCGTACGTCACACAACAAATATTTAACTTAACGAACTTTTACTAAAATCACGAACCAGAAATATTTATATAGGCCTTTGAGCCGATGTGTTAAAAAATTTCACAAAATAAAAGTTATTTGTTAATAAATAACAATAATAGATTGTTGTACGCCGGTGGTTACCTAATAATAATTATTGACTATTATCACTCGATTATTGAGAACGGGCACAGGGGGATGGCGAGCTATACCTATGCTCCGCATTTTTTTTCGTACTTTGACTTGACTTGCTTTGTGGGGGGAGGAGGGTACTCTGTCTCAAGCTTATGCTTCTACCAGAGGGTCGGATGTATCAGGAGTTGTGAGGTGGTGAGGGGGTGAATTTTATGGTTTTAGAATTTTAGAAGTTGAGAGGACGGTTTCTTTTGTAGCCGTTGAGTAGGCCGGGGCGGGTTGAGATAGACGCGATGTGTGGAAAGGGGAACGATGAAATCGAATGTTTGAGTTTGGTGGAGGTGGAGTTTGTGAAATCAAAGGATGTTGGTGGATTTCCTGATGGTGTGCTACGTATTGCTAACGTAGAATGGGAGATCGGTCATTTTGCGGAGAGTAGTATTTTGAACGGCTTCGATGCGGGACCAGTTTGTGTTTGAAATATTGGAGGCCCATGCGGGGGAGGCGTATGTTAGGATAGGGCGCGTGTAGGCTTTGAAAATGTATAGTTTGGTTCTGACGGAGAGAAAGCTTTCCTTTTTAACATGGGAAAGAGGAGGTGGCCTGCTGCTTTGGTTTTGTTTACGACGGACTTGGTGTGGGCTGAGAATTTAAGATTCCTGTCGATGATAACTCCCAGGTATCTGATCGAGTAGGACCAGCTAACCGGGGTGTTGAGGATTTTGAGTTTTGGAGTGTTTAGGGTACTCTTGTTAGTGAAGAAGATGGCTGACGTTTTAGTGAAATTTATTGAAATTCTCCACTGTTTAAACCCGGGTTGAATGAGATTAATTTGTTTTTGGAGGTTTGAAGCTACCGCGGAGTGAAATTTACTGGTGGCATAGAGAAGGGTGTCGTCGGCGAAGAGTGTGACCTTAGCTTTGGGGTGGACAGAGAGGTCGTTAACGTACAGAGAGAACAGATGGGGGGGAGAGGCAGGAGCCTTGGGGGACCCCCGCGAAGACGTTCCTGTGAGAAGAGAATTGGTTATCGACTTTGATGGAAAATTTTCTGTTTTGGAGAAATGATTTGATAATGTTAACGAGTTGGGTGGGGATCCCTATTGAAATAAGTTTGAAGATGAAGCCGGGATGCCAGACTTTGTCGAAGGCCTTTTGGACGTCGAGGAGGACAGGTACTTTTAACAGTTTCTTTTATACATAATACTACACTAAACATTAAAATAATTGTATACGTATACCTATGGGTACTTCTAATCTAGGCTACAAATTAATATTACTGATAGCTATTTGTTTTTGATTTATAACATATTTTTATATTTCTTAATGTATTTAATGTATGTATTAAATGAAAAACAATGGCATATTTGAGACCATTTATTAATATAGAGTGTCTCCTATTATCATCTTACCTTCTATTACTTCTACGCTCTACCCAAGTTTTTATTATAACCAATTCATAAATCCAATTGATGACGTGGCGTGTTCGTTACAGAAATATATTATCCGGAACTGTTCCGCGTGGAGCTAACCGATTTTGAGACGGTCGCGACGATTGGAGTGGGCGGCTTTGGACGGGTCGATTTGGTGTGTCTGAAGCTCGACAGGAGTCGTTCGTACGCGATGAAAAAACTCAAAAAACAGCATATCATTGACATGCAACAACAGGAGCATGTGTACAACGAGAAAACCATACTGGAATCGTGTACCAGCCCGTTTGTCGGCAAGTGAGTAACTAAAAATATTTATTTTTACAAATAATTATGACTATTTGACTATTAAAGTTAAAAATCAATTAAATCGCTCGGAAATCGACGATACCTAAGCTATAATACCATTATTATATACTATAATATTATGTGCATCACTCGACTATAACTGTATGTCAAATTCCCGCAACTTTGAGAAATATATTTTTGAACTTTTCTACGAGAAATACCTAACATAGTTCTAACATTTTTTTTTTTTGTCGATTAACGAAAAACATCGAATTATTATTATTGATTTTTATTCATTCGTTACCACAGACTTTTTCGGACGTACAAGGACGAAAAATACGTGTACATGCTGATGGAGGCGTGTTTAGGTGGCGAGGTGTGGACGTTGCTCCGGGACCGAAGGTGTTTCGACGATAACGCCGCGTGTTTCGTGACGGCATGCGTAGTGGAAGCGCTGGACTACTTGCACAGCGTCGACGTCGTCTACAGGGACCTTAAGCCGGAAAACCTGTTGCTCGACCGTCAAGGATTCGTAAAACTAGTCAGTTGAACCCCCCGAACTCTTATATCCAGTGGTGTGATGAGAAAAAAAAACGTACCTATACTATACACATAATACTCATATAAGTCCCATAACACAAAATTTACATCTATATAATTGAATCAGAAAAATTAATAGGTACTGATTATCATCAACTGGTATATAAACTGCCATCCTGTAGTGGAAAATGCAGTAACTGCCAAATCGTCAAAATATAGGTAGGTAATATATATATATATTGTTAATTTTAACATTGTACGCCAATTTTCATCACTCTAATGAGTGTTTTAGCACCTCAAATTTCGATTTTTAAATGTAATTTTTTGCATAATCAGACGTAACAAAAAATACTTTTTGACCTTTTGTACCAATTGAACTTGTCAAGTACCACTAAGAAGACAGTACCTCGAACGTATACCTACGGTAGATAGGTACATCGATAAAATCGACACTCACCGCGGTCATGTTTACATGGAATTAACCGTATAGGTATACAAATGTCTGACTTGACTTGCTTTGTGGGGGGGGGGGGTACTATGTCTCAATCTTGTGCTTCTACCAGAGGGTTGGATGTATCAGGAGTTATGAGGTGGTGAGGGGGTGAATTTTATGGTTTTAGATTATTTAGAAGTTGAGAGGACGATTTCTTTTGTAGCCGTTGAGAAGGCCGAGGCGGGTTGAGATAGACGCGATGTGTGGAAAGGGGGACGAAGAAATCGACTGTTTTGAGTTTGGTGTAGTCGAGAATGGACGGGATGTTGGTGGATTTCCTGATGGTGTGGTTGCTAACGTAGAATGGGAGGTCGGTGATTTGGCGGAGAGTATTATCATTGATTATAAATTACAAAATGTAATTTATAATCAATGGTATTATTTTGAACGGCTTCTAATGCGGGGCCAGTTGGATTTTGAAATATTGGAGGCCCATGCGGGGGAGGCGTATGTTAGGATGGGGCGCATGTAGGCGTTGAAGATGTATAGTTTAGTTCTAACGGAGAGAGGGCTTTTCCTGTTTATCATGGGAAAGAAGAGGTGGCCTGCTGCTTTAGTTTTGTTGACGACGAATTTGATGTGTGCTGAGAAATTTAGATTCCTATCAATGATAACTCCCAGATATCTAATCGAGTAGGACCAGCTAACCGGGGTATTGAGGATTTTGGGTTTTTACAAATGTCTGATTGCTATCTCATTTTAAAATACCTGTATTAAATATATAGCAATATAGCCGAAATACCATAATGACGGTGGACGAGATGATTTAATTAAATCAAATATGTTCGGGACTATATTATACTTGACCTCAAATCGACGTCCACCACACCACTGTTCCCATACATATTGGTATGCAAACGTGGAGTTTTAACGTACGTTTTTCAGGTGGACTTTGGTTTCGCCAAGAAGCTTCAGCCACGGGGCAAGAAGACGTGGACGTTCTGCGGTACGCCCGAGTACGTTGCCCCTGAAGTCGTGCTAAACAAGGGTCATGACCGGGCCGCGGACTTCTGGGCTTTGGGAATACTTATCTACGAACTGCTAGCCGGAATGTAAGCACTATATAAGCACACATTATTAAGGTATTAGAAGTACGGTGTTTTCCAGGACAGTGCCTATCAAAAATATCGTATTATTCATATTCTTAAAAATATACGGTGTATATAGTGAACCACTTTTTCACGGTGTCTCGAACCGTATATATAATTTAACACATATATACTGAACCTAAAATGTTGCTCGGGTACTTCGTCTTTACACTTCTCGGATATCTTTCATCTGGTCGCAATGATCGGAAAGTATATAATATAGTATAATATACTCGTAGTATTAATCATTAGAAAACGTTTCTTCCGATAATTCTTCACCAAACCGGAGGAGATGAAATTATTCAAATAATAAAACTCGCTTATCTATATGTGCAAAATTATCAGAAAAAATAAAATATTCAAAAATAGTTCTATGCAAACTGTAATAACTTATTTAAAACTATTTGGCGTTTATTATTTAAATAAAATAAAATAACTTATTTTACGTTAAAACAGTCAAAATATGTAAAAATAGGTGTTAATTAATTAAATAAGAAAATTAGAACATTGATAAAAAAAAAACTGGTGAAAATAGTAAATAGTTTAAACGAAACCGCGCTAAAAGCTCTATATAGTGAATTCGCCTTTACTAGATTTTCAAAGTTGAATTTTGTCATATATCGAAAAGTATCAAACAGTGTAAGAAAAAAAACTTAACGCTTGTTATAATTTCGTGACGTCATGGATTTTAAGCGTAAAAATCTAGGTAGTACTACTGGATAGGTACTTATTAATACTTTTTTTAAACGTATTTAGTTATTTTCCTATACTCATCAGTTTTCTAATTAAAATAAATTTAGTGTTCATAAATTATAATCACAAACAAATGTTTTTAAAAAAAAAAAACAGTAAAATGATTACTGATTATTTATTTGAATAAAGTATTTTTTTATTAGGAGATACGATCGCATATACCCGCGTGTTCGTTTTATTTTCTTTCCTGTACGCATATTAGAATTTCAGCGTTATGGGTATACCCACGTATACCGTCCATTGCACCACTGCATTTTTACATTCTAAATGAAACGAAGAAGCTATTAAATTTACAATTTGTGTTATTTTTCTGTGAGCACTTTTTGGATAGAAGGAATCGAGTAAGCGTTTTATTTTTTCATTTATATGAATTAATGCCATTCGGATTTTTAAAAACAGTATTATATAAGAAATATTTATATAACATAATTCATAAATATATAGCAGTATTACAAATTGTATGATAACATTATTTACAAGAAAGATTACTGTGGCCTTGGTAGACATGATTGGTTGTTATTGGCAATGAACATCAATCTTATTTTGGGGTATTTTTTGCAAAATTGGTCCGACTCATAGGTAAGTAAAAAAAACTCCTGTAGTTTTGTGTTACCTAAAACACAATGAAAAGTTGTTCTAAAGTGGTCCCTACACTATTACTATTGACAATTTAGATTGACACCAGCGTCAATGTACTTTAATCTGCTTGTCAAACACAACCATCAATACTCATCAATACTTATTGGTCCTGGATTCCGATGTGCTCGTGTAACTTGACTTGCTTTGTGGGGGGGAGGGGTAATCTGTCTCAAGCTTGAGCTTCTTCCAGAGGGTCGGATGTTTTAGGGAGTTGTGACGTGATGAGGGGGCAAATTTATGGTGATTGAATTTTAGAAATTAAAAGGACGGTTTCTTTTGCGGCCATTAAGTAGGCCGGGGCGGGTTGAGATTGATTTGATGTGTGGAAAGTGGGACGAAGTGATCAAGAGTTGGAGTTTGGTGGAGGTGGCATTTATGAATTCGCGAATGGACGGGATGTTGGTGGACTTCCTGATGGAGTGATTGCTAACGGTCGGTGATCTGGTGGAGAGTTTTGTTTTGGACGGCTTCTATGCGGGACCAGTTATAGTTAGAAATATTAGAGGCCCATGCGGGGGAGGCGTATGTTAGAATAGGGCGCATGTAGGCTTTGAAAATGTAGAGCTTGGTTCTGACGGAGAGAGGGCTTTTCTTGTTAAGCATGGGAAAGAGGAGGTGGCCTGCAGCTTTTGTTTTGTTTACAACGGACTTGGCGTGGGCAGAGAAATTTAGGTTCCTGTCGATGATAACACCCAGGTATCTAATCGAGTAGGACCAACTAACCGGGGTGTTGAGGACTTTGGGTTTAGGGGTGTTATGGGTGCTTTTGTTAGAGAAGAAGATGGCCTAAGTTTTTGAAGGGTTAATGGAAATTCTCCACTGTTTAAACCAGGGTTGGATAAGGTTAATTTGTTTTTGGAGATGAGAAGCTGCCACGGAGTGGTCTTTGCTGGTGGCGTAGAGAAGGGTGTCGTCGGCGAAGAGTGCGACTTTAGCATTGGGGTGGACAGGGATGTCGTTTACGTACAGTGAGAACAGGTGGGGGGAAAGGCAGGAGCCTTGGGGAACCCCCGCGAAGATGTTTCTGTGAGAGGAGAAGTTATTGTCAACTTTGACGGATAATTTCCTGCTCTGGAGAAAGGATTTGATTATGTTGACTAGCTGGGTGGGGATACCTATGGAAATTAACTTGAAGATGAGCCCGGGATGCCATACCTTGTCGAAGGCCTTTTGAACGTCAAGGAGGACAGCTGCTGTTTTCTTAGTTAGGTTTTTGGCTGAAATTATTTCGTCGAGGACGTTGACTAGTTGGAGGGTAGTACTGTGGTGGTGCCTAAAGCTGTTCGGGGCGGATGAGGGGGGTGGAATATGATTGAAGCCTGGTGAGGAGGAGGCGTTCGAAAACCTTGCTGAGGGTGTTGAGGAGGGAGATCGGGCGGTGGTTGGAGGGAGATTTGGGGTCTTTGCCCGGTTTAGGGATCATGACGACGGT
>JAIPRL010005879.1:0-29925 GCA_025469235.1 Pemphigus obesinymphae | reverse complement strand
TGTCCCTAATTCAATTATTTTAATATTTTGTAAATAATTTATTAAGTAGTCTTAAATCACTGAAAAGAGAGGATGTACTAAATAATATGAGTATTTGTTCAATTCATTTTAAATCTGGTTAATATTAATCAATATTAATAGATTATAAATTTCTAGTTTTGCTCAGTAAACAATTGCAGTAATTAATAATAAGATATTAATATAATTATAATTAATTATAATTAATAATATCGCTATAGTATACAATAGAAGACAGACGGCTCAATAAAGGGAGCCTGAAAATAGGATGATTTGATATTATTTGGAACATTGGAAATTCGTTATATATGCTATAATGTCTATGTATTATACATTAATGAACGTTAGTGTACGAGAGTTATAATAACTTAGAATTCTCAACGATTTCAAATGCTCCCTAAATTTTCTCCATTAACTTAATAATTTACTAGTGGCAACAGCTTAATCACTTAATCATTAAATGTGTAATGTGTACCTACCTATACCTAGCCATTTCCCAGTAAGAAATGTGATTGAAATCAGATTGGCACTTTTAAGAGGTTATTTTCTACTTTTTTTTTTTATAAACGTATAAGCAAAAACTAAACCGGAAACGCAAAAATCGAGATATTTCCTCGTAACTCCGAAAAAAGGAGTTTAAAAATTTGAAATTTTCATAAAGTATGTACCTACTTTACTGATAATATCTATGTATTTTTCAGAAACATTTTATAAATATTTCATTAGAAGAAATTGCTTCTTAGTTCAACATAATAGCCTACCCCACGAGCAAACTTCTTTCGTTTTCTACTGACCGGATATTTATTTTGTTTAATCAATTGAAAATGGCCAAAAATATTTGTCTCCGTCGTTGTGGAAAAAATCCTGGCTACGTGCTTGCATTCACTTCACCTTCTCCCCCCGACACAATAGTCCACAAATTAAACTTCACTCGACCTCCCACCTTATACAGCTGCAGTCGTCATAATATTATTTTATATAACATTTATCTAGGACTATCTATACCTAATATAAAAAAAAGACATTTGATGAAAATACAAAGAAATTGTTTGTATTTGTACTACATACATTTGTAGAAAAGTATTTGAAAAGCATTTTAAAGATATTTTGTATTTTTAAATTAATATTTCCATTCAGTATTTATTTCAAATATTTTTTACAAGACTGAACTTACCATTGAAGTATTGTTTCAAATCAATCGAACCTCTGTTCAAAAAGTCTATACCCTTAAAAACGTTCACTAAATGATCGTTATTGAAGATAATTGTTGGTACTTCCTGATTGTCCCGGAAATTAATCAGTGCTTCTACCTGGCGTAAAAGAAACGTTTCTGGATCGTCGGGTTCGTGTATAAATAACGCACTGGTCAAATAGTTCACCAGGGACATCACCTGTTTTTCTTTCAAGTATACTTCGGCTTTCTTCTTTTTTCTATTATTGATGAACATTTTTTCTTTCTAAATATACACATGTTTATTTAGAAATTGTAATATAGTACTATGCAGTAATGTAAAGTATAATATTTTGGGTAACTGGTAACCTATATGTATATGTATAATATGCACACTATAATATTTAATTTGGTATTTTAACGGTATTACAAATGTTTTTTTTTTTTAAGTTTCTTGTAATTATTCTGATTTTTCACGAAAAATACTTTTTACTTCTACTCTTTACTTTGTGAAACGGAAAATGCTTTTTACACTCAATGAAATTAATTGCATTAACTGCAGAACACTTTTTCATAAATTCATGAAGTGGTCGTTGGAATTATAATATCGTACAGTTTTTTTCACAATATAGCCAACTATTTTATGAAATAAAATAGTTCCTATATCAATTACTTATCTAGTATATTAATTATATCGAGTAATATTAATAAACATAAGTATTATAGGCACCACCACTCACCAGACTGTAAACGAACCGATTTTTCGAGAAACGTTTAAGTACGAATTTGACTATCTTTTAGTATTTTATTATTTTAAACATAATATAGCCCATATCGTTATATTAGTATACAATTGAAGGAAATGCTGGAAGGGATATGAACCTTCCAAAGTAAGGGGGCTTTACGGCTTTATGATAAATACGGAATTGGGTATAATATAATTATTATATTTTATCATTGATAATAAATTATACACTTTAATATTTCCTTAGAACAAAGAAAAGTTAGTTTATTATTATTATTCGAATATTTTTACTTTAAACCTTTACAACATTTCTATTTTATAAATTAAAAAAATTTATTATTTATTTGAACATTTTACACGATATGCATTTATATTAAAAGCCATTAGCTACAGCCCATAGTTTTCGTGTTCAAATAAATTAATCATAAAATATGAAATTTTAATCATCAGTTTACTTATATAATAATTATGTAATACCAAAATGTTTATTATTAAGTATATTAGAAATATGTGTATATTGTTTATTTTTCGTAAAGGGTTAAAAAATCGTTGTAATTTGATAAAGGGGTCAAGAATAGGTTTATGAATTGTCACGAGTTCACTTCATGGCTACGATATATTATATTATTTAGAAAAATATTCACCACAAAAAGGTTAAAGAATATAAATATGAATAAAAAGAAAAAAACTATTTATTATTTATTATTACATTATGTTATATGTAATGTTTAAGTATTCAGATAAAATATAGGCACCTATTATAATATATTATATATATATATATATATATTATTTTCATCGTCAGAAATCATTTAAGTATCATATACGAGTAAGCTTAAAGCCGACGCAAGTCTGTTAAGTGGAAGGTTGCGACGATTTATTTTTATGATCTATAATAAATACATACTATATTTATAAGAAAAAAAAAAAAATACGAAAAAGTCATCATTGAATAACCTTTAAATGACTTTCATTATATAATATTATGTGTATATAATACCCATACGTCATATATTATTATTATTAAAATAAACATAACTGTATTATATATCCAGTTTACTTTTAAAGAAAATTGTACTGACAATAAACTATATATATTTATCATGTACAATTTAATTATATACATTTTTAGAACTTCGAGTTTGCGGTTTGTGGTCTTTAGAGTAGTTATCATATTTCATACAGATTTGATGTGAATAATATAATTGGTTGTCCTTCGGCGACACATGTTCGAATATAGCATTGAAATCATGTGCAATAATGTTTATTATTACTGTACAAAATGTAAGGAATGATTGATTTGAAAATTATTCTCACACGCTTATACACCAATGTTGGGAAAGAACGAGTTCCTTTTTCAGAATATACATTTGGAAACGCTTCCTTTTAAAATAAAGGGACAGGAAAATTGTTTCTTTTTTAAGAAACGGGCACGAATTTAACACGCGCTTTCAATTTTTTTTTTTTAATAACTATAACTTTAAAAAAATTAAATATCGTAAAAAAGCTCTGTAAAGCACTAGATAATGTTGTAATCTATAATTTGTTTTTTGTTTCATAATTCTAAGATTTGTAAGTTGTTAAAAATAAGAAATGCTAACATGAGTATTTCATGTTTTTCATTTGAAAATTGTTTGTACAGACATCCTCTTAAGTAGTAATTGCTTTTTTCAATTAAAATTGTCAATTTTCTAACGTAATTTTAAAATTATATTATGCATATATTAATATATATATATATATATATATAATATAATTATATTATTATAATAATATGTATATAATATATACATATTGAAAAATTTTGTGTTTTTCAGCCTATCAACTTTGACCTGGTGCAACAAGAGTATTTTTATATGTTTGGTGCAATTACCGTTTTCCAAACTTATAAGTCATCTGTAATTAAAAACATAAATAACAAAAAATTGGCTAGTTTATTTAGTAAATTTAAAAAATTGACTTTATCAGATACACAGTCACCATGTTCTTTCAAAAAATTAGCTGTAAGTTAAACAATAAACGATAACAGTATATTATTATGTATAAAAAACAAAATAATTTCCCCCTTAACAATAAATATAAATAAAATGTAATTAAAATGGATGAAAACGGGGAATTAGTTTCTTTTTGTCAAAGAAATACTCGTATATTGGGTTAACTGTAGATTGTAGAAAGTTATACCTATAACTATAATTTTAATAATGAGTTCCAAAGATCTAAAACGGGTTTCTTTTTAAAAAAGAAAGAACGAAGATTAGGTAAGTTTTTTTTAATGATCTTTTACAACACTATTTTAAATAAATAATGTTTGTATGACAATTTAATAATTATAATGATAATAAAATAATTATTATTTTGTTATTTTTTATTTAAGCAGCGATTTAATGTTATTGTAAATCGCAAAAAAAAAAAAAAAAAATATATTATACCAGACGATTATTTTAATATAAGATTCTCGTTTTCTCATTTAATTTGGAAATAGACAATTTAATAATACAGATAAGTTTGTTTTTTTTCTCATTCGATAATTTCTTATTTGTGATTTGTATTCTAAATTTAGTATTTTCATGATGCCGAAAATGCTTTTCATAATTTTTTATATCATTTAAATATTTGGTCCATTTTTTAAGTCAATCATTAGCGCATTAAAATACCTAAATATATTATCTACCTTTAATGTATAATAAATCGCGCAGATACGTGAGATTTATAAAAATATATTATAATAAAATTAGGGTTTAAAGTCAATTTAAAACTAAAAAATTTTAAATACTGTTAATTGAAAAAATAAACACGAAAATTCCAGTATAACTGCCCTGAAAAAAATTGTGAAAAAGATGCACGAAAATCGATGACTGTATAAAAAATGATACAAAAAAATGAACTTAAACTAAAAATATAATAATAAATTATTTTATTTTTATAATACTGTATTTAATATACAAATTGTAAAAGTGAACATACCTATATGTGTTGCGAATGAAAAATAAAGAGCTTTCTTTAAATTCGAGCAAAACTGCCAAACGAGTAAAAAATAATTAAAAAAAAAAAATGACCTAAATGAACTAAAAAATACCAAATTTAATTATTATATTTATTTTTCAATCATATAAAGTATGGATATTTTCCGTTTGATTACTATACATGCAATGTATTTTACATAGGTATACTTAATGAATATTATATAGGTAATATACGTACGCCGGGCAATGAGTCCATGGCGAGCTGCAGATATAACTGTGTGGATATATATTATGTCCAGTAGATAAAGTTGGAGAGATTTACGGTCTTGGTTCGAGTTGACTTTTGTGGCGAAAAAAAATTAAAACATATAAATGATCACAGTTTGGATTTAACGCGAAAAATACCGCTGTAATTTATCGTCTTAGAGACGATATTATGTTACGTTTATAAGAGGCCGTATATATTTAATACATTATATTTATATACAGGGTGTATCGACCAATGAAGAACTTGGTCAAGCCAATTTGGATTGGAATCTGATTAAATACAACCGGTTATTACACTAAAATTAAACAACCGGATCCAAAAATTTTAATATTATTATTTGAAGAACATCTATAACGGAACGATATATCTTAACCCTATTGATTAATATTTATTGAATGTGTTTAGAATATATTTAAAACCCTTTTCTGACCGACACCAGAACTAGAATCTTTAATTAATTATTTCAAGGAACCAGAACCAAAACCGAACATTAAAATAATATTTTTATAAAACTAGAACTAAAAAACCGAAGATAACAACATAGATGTCGAATACCCAGTTAATAGTGTATTATTTTTGTGATTTGGGCCTAATATTTATTAATTTAATTTATTTAATAATAATTTATAAGTAGGTACTAACAAACTTACCTAACAGTTTTCAATATTTAAAATTTTTATTTCAATAACTTTACTCAGGTTAAGCATAACTTCAAATGAAAATCTAACCGGGTGAAATAATAATTGTCATAAAGATGAGTTATCTATGTAACGAATAATAATACTGAAAATTGTTCGTATCGTGTTATAAGTATATATACAACCTATATTATAATCTATCTTAAGGCTGAACAGCAATACGAGTTCAAAGTTATAAGTTTTATTTTTTTAATAAATTTTAACATAACGAGGTACTGTCAAAATCTACTAAATTAAAAACTTGATGAGTTACTGTAGACAATAATACAACGTTAACTTAACGATTAGTAGTATTTTTCTTATGAAGTTGTTGAGTTACCCAGAAAAATAATTTTATATATTTTATTATAATAGTATTTACCAAATTATTATTTTTTATTAAATTTTTTCTGTTTCTTAAAATTTTGGATTACTCACATTATTGTTTAATTTTTATAATAATATTTCATATTAAAATTATGATATCTTTACCAAAATTTCAAAAAATAATTTTCATTGAAATTTCACAAATAATTTAAAGCATTGGCGTTCTACGTGTCGTTCCTATCATACACAGGCACGACCTGCAAAATCAGCCGCAAATTTAAATTTTGTCTAAATTACCGTGTTCTGTGCTATATTACAAATATATTCATGACAGTATTTATATGTCTGTGGTTAATATAAATTATATATACTATTATAAATTTTGTTTTTTTAATGTGTAAGGAAAAACTACCCAAAAATGACGAAAAAACAGCAAAAATACAATTTTGTTAAATCTAGATTTTTCATTTCTACGTAATTTCGAAAATAATAACTTTAAAATCTTGAAATTTACAACGAATATTTAATTTAGTAATATATTTTCGTGAATTAAATTTTTGGCAATTGTAGGCTATTTATAGACATTTTAGATTTTGAGGTTTCTACGTTCTAAAAGGGGTAATTTTGGGTTTTAAGACCTGAACATTTTATACAATATTAAATATACGTTACTCTAATCAAATTCAAAAATCTGTAGTCATTTAAATTTTTTCAACAAAATTATCAATTTTGAGGTATTTAAGTCCAAATAGTTGTTAAAATTAGATTTTAATACCAAAAAAAATTTAATGTAACGTTAGTTGTGCATTACTTTAATTGTTTAACTAAATTTAAAATATCTTCGGAAAAAAAGTATTTTAGATTTTGAGCGTAGTGAGGCAGCCTGTGGTTTTCCAAGGATGTTTATTTTTTTCTACTATTACTCTTATAATGTTCAATTTACTGAAAACATCATTAATATTAATAGTTATGTAAAGTACACGGAAGCTGCACTTAAAATCATTTTTTTCGAGTTCAATGACATCATTGCTTTCAAATGCAATACATCCACCAAGAGTAGTTAGGTATCCTATCCGATAAGTGCTTCCACCCGACGAGTGAAGTGCACCTTATTTTAGATTTCATTGATAAATTAACAGCTATACCTTCTAAGACAATTAATAATTGAATTAATTTCCTAATTACAAATAAGTTCTATCATTTATGTATATTTTTATAATGTTCTAATACTTTTCACCACCATTCCTATGACTAGCTGCAGTTCGTGCGAACGTGCATTTTCAAAATTGGCCATCGTGAAAATAAAACTTTGCAGCACAATGGCTCATGAAAGACTTAAGTCACTAATGTTTTTCATTTTTATATACTCAGAATTTAGTACTTTGAATTTTGAAACAATTAATTACTTGATTATATGAGAGAAAAATGATAAAAAAAAATTTTGACTTTGGGGGGGGGGTGAGTGCA
Organism: Pemphigus obesinymphae; assembly: GCA_025469235.1. Taxonomy (NCBI): domain Eukaryota; kingdom Metazoa; phylum Arthropoda; class Insecta; order Hemiptera; family Aphididae; genus Pemphigus; species Pemphigus obesinymphae. The sequence continues at coordinate 22,289 of JAIPRL010005879.1, read as the reverse complement.
TGACCCACGAAGAAAGTCTGGACACGCTTATGATTTAAAGTAAGAGTAAAATAGATAGTGTAATAAAAATATTAATTTATAACTATAGGTAGATACTACGGGAAACATATGAACCCAGCACATATACTGACTGAGCATTTACACTAACAAAAGATGACATTGAGCTTTCAATCAAAAAGATTTCCATAGACACATCTCCAGATTCCGACGGAATTACAATTATCCGTACAATACGAAATGTTAAGTGTATTAATGCTATATGGGCAATCGATAAAGTAATGTTAGAATGGAATTACGTTCCATTAGCTTTCCGAACAGGGCGTACCATTCTTATATACAAGGAAAAAGGGGATGATCAAAACTTACATAATTGGAGGCCAATAACAATTTTTAGTGTAATACGTAGAATTATTGAGAGAAGTCTAGACCAGGCTTTGAGAGCATGTGTAAAATGTAGCCAAGTACTGCGAGAATTCATTAATGGAATGCCCGGAGCCCACATTAATGCGTCACTCGTCGATGGTTGCCTAAGAATGGCTAAAGAAAAGGGGGGATAATTGTTGCGTAGTAATGCTCGACTTAGCCAAAGCCTTTGATACGGTAGGACATGACCACATACGTCACACGTTACAGTCTTTATCAATACTGAACAATCTACAAAACCTCGTAATATTTCTAGTAACATCAAACTCAACTAAAATAAAGGTGAATAAGCAGATAACTGATTATATCACACTACGAACAAGGCTCCCCACTTTCTCTAACAATCTTTAACCTATGTCAAGATTTTGAGTTGAAGCTAATTTCTGACATAGACATGGCAAAGGTTCACGGTTTTGAGCTCTCACCAACACTAGATAAATTGTCTGCATTGGCGTTTGCCGATGATACAGTTATTATAGCGCGTAACGGAGAGAGTGCAATAATATTAGTCGAGACCTTACAATTAGCCTTCAAAAAAGTAGGGATGTTGATCAATCCTGAAAAATCACTTATCATAAACATCCGAGAGGGACAGCTGTCTCCTAAAAATCTAATTTTATCGGACAAATCTACTATACAAGCAATTACATCCAATGAGCAGATGAAATATCTGGGAATCACTTACACAGACAGTATAGTATTTGATAAGAAAAAATTTATTACAGATCTAGAAAAAGATTTTAGGATGCTTATAACCTCCCCTCTATTGCGAGGTGACCAAAAATTAAACATACTAGAGCAGTATGTATTTTTCAAAGTTGATCTATCCCATTCAGACTACTCCATTAGATCTCTTAGAACGACCATTCCTAGAATCAATTGATTCTATTATGCGACAAGGGGTCAGAGAGATAATAGGACTACCTGCCGACACCCCACTACCGGTATACTACACTGGCCTGGGAATTTTACGAGTAACTTGGGAAGCTTCCCTCCAACACATCAACATATGCCAAACCCCCCTTAAGATCAATGACAATCATCTACATATTACTCGAAATATGAACTTAGAAATTGAACCATGTAGAGACAGGCTTGGCGGAGTAACTGGAACCAATGTACGCGCAATACGCGCAGAGCTCCGAGCACTGGAGTTCGATGAATGGTCGCAAATGCCACAGAGTGGCGTGGGGGTAAAATGGTACAAATCGTTCACCTCTGCTAACAGCTGGGTGTCGAATAAATCGGACATAACAAGTAGCAACTGGTGCAATGGTATTAAAATGTCAATGAACTCGATGGCTAATCGCCCGACGGGAGGACCGAGTCAGGGAAACCGCCTCTGCAGGAATCCTTCTTGCGGTGAGAAAAACACAATTGAAACGCTTTCCCACATTCGGGGCTCTTGTCCGCGATCCGAGCTACTCAGAAATTCAGCACACCATAAAATACGCACCCAGCTAGCAAATATATTTCGGAAAAAAGGATTTGAGGTATATGAAGAAATACAATGCTTGGCATATATTGAAGGTAAAAACCAACAAAACAGAAGGGCCGATATAATCATCCTTGACCGAATAAAAAACAAAGGGATGATTCTGGACCCAACGCTCCGATGGGAAATAAACGACGTGAACCAAGACAAATTAGTGGATGAAGAGAAGAAATCATCCATTTACCAGCCAACCATTCCCTTTTTTCAAGAACAGTATCAAATAAACAATTGGGAAGTTTATGGACTTTGGTTCGTGGCACGTGGAACCGCATCGCCACTACTCGTAGAGACTTCTTCAAAAAAAAAATTTACTAGAATTAAGAGAACTAAAAGAAATGTGTTTAGCTATCATGCGAAACACGCTTAACATTATATATAAACATTTATATTCCTAATATTTTACACAATTATGTAAACTAGCATACTTCTTTTCTTTTATTATTAAATTAGAACACTGTGCTTTAAGCACAATGTTTTATCTCTGTATTTTAAGATTACTCCATATTATATATTATGTAATTTCACTTTGTTAATTCTATTAATTTAATTTATATATGTTATCTGTATTTCAAAATTTTGTAACAATCATGTTTGAACGTTTACACGGTTTTATATAGAAAACCCGACTGACGGGCAGTTCGCTTTAATAAAGTCGTTTCTCTCTAACTTGAGGTATATACTAGGCCTGCGCCGATATATCGAAATATCGTTTTTATGGTTGATACAGTACCTATCGATAGTTATTAATAAAAAATGTATATTGATTAATCGATTATATCGATACATCGAATATACTAATACAATCGAATATCGATATAATTATAATTTTAATTATCTAAGTCCGTAGTTTTTTTTTTTTTTTTTTAATTCATAAATTTTATAAATTTTTAAATTGTTTTTAAAAATAAGTACATTACCTAATTTAAATTTAGTATAATTAAATTTATAGAACTCAGACCGGCATAATCATATTATACTATACGCGTTGTGGCTTAAAAATTACCAGTAAAATTAAATGTGAATGCATTATCTTGAACGCTGAGTATAGAAAATGAAATATTAATTTATTAACTATGGGAACAATTATACCGAGTTATTATTATCATAATAATATAATATGATTTTTATGATGGTTTCTATTTATACTTAGTATAGTATAAAGATCAAAATGATTATACTTACTATACTTTATACTATATTGTAGGTATAAACTATCTGGCATTGACTTCCTTTTAGTTTCCGGATATTAAAGATGTTTGAATTATTTTAGCCCATGTATATCCTATTAAAAACTTCGACAGTTATGATTAATCACAATACATTTGATTATTTGATAAATCAAACTATCGAACTGTCGATTAATCGATAGTATCGATCGATTGACTGATATAGTATCGATTAATCGCGCAGGCCTATAGTATTTATTTCTAAACACATTTTGAATGTAACTTACTCCAGGTTACTAGTTTTTTTTTTTGTAATCCTAATTAAGAAGTAACTATTTTAACTACACTTTTTGAATTTTAACTAATTTAATTTGGGACTAGTTAGAAATTAAGAAGTTATTTTCCCAGCCTTCAGTCCTAACCTAACCTAACTTATTTTCCAACCGATTCGGTTATGTCTGGAACAAATGGAACGACTGCATTCGGTGCAGATACACCCTGCAGTAATCTGTATAATATACGAGCTAGACGCGAGAGTGTCAAGAGTATATTGCGAGACGTGTCTAATTTATTTTTACTTTTTACATTACATATTATTATACACGTTTTTATGGTGTCGCCGACAGATAAATTTATTACAATTTGTTCATATATGTATGTATATATGTATAGATAATATTTATACGTTATGCGCCGGGACGGAATGCGGCCGAGAGATGTTTCAAATTCGTTTCATAAAAAAATCCTATTCGAAATTTTCCCCTAGTCAATTTCTATACGTGCAGTTCTCACAATAAACGTATGTGTGAAAAAGTGGGAAAGAATAGTTTTTTCTTATGGGAAGGAGTTTTTGGTCGCGATTCCATCGCCGAAGGAAATATGTGTACAACGCGGGCAACACATGCGCCTCTCGGAGATTATGTTATTATTTTCCCCTGCACGTTTTATACGGTCTCGTAAAAAAAAAAACCATTAGATTTGTTTATTTAAAGAATCACTGACGTGCTGCACTTTGACGTTAATTATATTAATTCCATATACATGATAATCTTCACACAATGTTATGGACCATTGCCTAAAATATAGGTATAGGTACGAAAAAAAAAACGAATTGCCTATATGCGTGGATTGATATATCGTGTACAATAAAAATGAAAAAATTAATTGCATAAGTAAACATTTTTTAATTTTTGATTTATATAATCTATTTGATATTTTGATATACCTATATATAAATAATTTTTGAAATTTGAATATTAAAATAATAATATTATAAGAACTACTAATTGGAATTGCGTATATTATAGTGATTATAATATTAGCTTATACATTATATGGTTTTTTCGTTCAGTGGGCTATAAGCATTGAGAACAGTTATAAAAAATAACGATCAATGGTAGAATCGACAATCGTTTGTGAAACATAACGATTGATCTCGTCGTTATTTTTTATATCGCGGCTGTAATTATAAACGCCTTTTAAAACCAGTCGTTATTTTAAGAAACTATCGTTATTAATATGTACATCTATGTTATTTTTTTGAAATGTTATCAATAAAATTGAATAAAATAATGATAATAAATTTAATATTTATATTTTGATATTATATTATTATAATAAAACTATTATATATTAATTTAAAAAAAACGAAAGTCGTTCTGAAGTAAATTTCACGAAAAATTTAAACCCATTTTCAAAATCCTTATCGTATCACTAAGTCAATCGGTATGTTGAAAATGGGATTTAATGTCTTTTCAAATACGGTACCCGAATTTATTGACATGTGCTTGTGCGTACAAGTGTATACACCATCATTATTTTGCGAACGAATTCACATAATATACTAAAGATCAAATACTACTTACACAAACACACGGCGTATCGTGAATAAATTAAATAATTGCCTATACACAGACCCTTAATAAATGACCGTTTCCAACCTCTTTAATATGAAAAAAGTATACTCGATTAAATAAATACCAAGTATAAAAAGGTTCTATCTATGGAACTATTTCATAATAATTAATAATAATAATAATAATAATAATAATAATATTTTTATATTTCGAATAAAGAATTAATAAACACAAATTTTAACCAATAGCTTATAGTGATTATACGAAATTTCAATATTGTAATTGGATAAGTAAAAAAGGTATATATGAACGTACAAACCATAAAAATACTTTCCTAAACAATCCGGAAACATTCCTAAAACACGAGATGGAACTTTTTCATGTATAGTATGCCCGTGAAATATTAAAATTATAAATATATACGTAGGTACTTGAAAAGTAGTCCAAATCACAGTCTACATATAGTCCTGTTCAGCGTTATTAGCGTTCCATGAAAAAAAATTAGAAAATATGTAGGTATAATTGATTGTCCTTCTTCCAGTGGCGCAACTAGAGTTCAAATCTTGGGGGTGCTACTATTATGAGTCGATTATAATGACGTGGGGGGGGGGCTCCGCCCCCACACCACCAAACCAACATTACATATTGCCAATATTTAGATTATACGATCATTATATTTACAATACCATTTTTGGAAAAAAATGTAACTTATTTTATTACCTATAATATTTTCTTATGTTTTTTAAAATTTAAAGAGTCGAACATAATCTCCATCAGTATTAGCAAATGTGTTCAAGATTTTGTCTGGAACAATATCATTAGCTAAGTCTCTCTCAATATTTATTATACTTAAATTAGTAAAGCGCTGTTGTAACATGCTGAAAAAAAATAACCGATAGTAAAATCTTAAAAATAAAATTACATTGGTAAAATTATAGCTGATATTTGAAATTAGAATGACATGGAACTTGAGGGTGCTTAAAATAAGATTGGGGGTGCTTCAGCACCCCTTAGCACCCCCGTAGTTGCGCCACTGCCTTCTTCATTAGAAAAATACATTTTAAAGTACAGTTTACTCCCGATTATCCGTAGAATAGGGTGGCAGGACATTCACGGATAAACGAATTCCGCGGATAATCCACAAAATTGAATTTTATAATAAAAACTAAATTGGAAATTGAAATTGAAAATTATTATTACATATGTATTATTAAAAAAGATACACATGTATGTACATGTATAATGAAAAATTAATAAAAATTATAAATTATTTATGTGCAGAAAAATCAGTCACAAGTTGTTGTTTCTTTGTTTGAAAACTCTTCTTTTTAACTTGTGATTGAAGTTTTTTTAATAACATTTTGTCACACAGAGTTGTATCGTCTTGTTCTTCTAGATATTTAATGACCCCGTCTATATGTTTTAAAGCTGCTTCATGGCTCACTTGCTTTACTTCATTTACTTCATCGTTTCAACCGTGAATTCCAATTTCTCTTATTCCGTGGCATTTTTTAAACCTTGTCAACCACCCTGATGACGCGTTAAATTTCCCTACTAAACCTAACATTTCAAAAAACTGTTTTGCTTTTGCAGAAACAATAGGTCCTGAAACAGGAGTTCCCTCACTTCTAACTTGATTTATGCACTGTATAAGAGCCGCATCTAATTCTTCATAAGTGCTAGTTTTCATGGTTTTTCTTTTTTTCATTGATGAGCAGTTGTCTGATGCGGACGCGAATTTCATTAATTTATCTTTCTGTTTAAAAATGTCTCTAACGGTGCTTTCTCCTATTCCATACTTCAAGCCGATTTGTTTTTTCGACGTACCCTTTTCAATATTGTTAATCAATTCAAATTTCTCTTGAATTGACAATACCACTTTTTTCTTTTTTCACTTATTTCGTTATGGACTTGCAATAAAAAAATATTAAAACTAAAATGACGCAAAACACTTTAAACAAAAAACCAATGCGAAGTTCTAGTCGATAGTAGACAGAAGACTAAATAGGTATACGCGTTATAAGTGATCAAATGCAATATGTAATGTACGTTATCGCATAATCGACTATCGCAGCCCAATTTACCCGATAATGATGTACAATGTACATTCGAGGGTCTAGTATTAAAGTAACATACACGTGTATTAATACTAAATAAGCGTATTTTACGTCGTTATCGAGTTATCGGCTATGACAAATTCACAAACCAATTAAACCTATAATGATTTATAATGGAAAGATACAATACGTATATATTTTTTTGTATACATATAGGTATGTAGATGATTCCGTGGAAGACAGCGGATAATCCGCTCGCGGATAATCGAGAGTAAACCGTACCTTCATACTGTACTAGATCCTTGGCTCCTTTCTTCGTCCCTTTTTCATCAACAAACTATCTCAATAATTCCCCCTTATACCGTCTAATGCGCATAGCTAATGAGGATCCTTCCTTTTATTTTTAATTATTTTTGTATTATTAGCTATTATCTACTATTAATTTAAGTTTAATTAATGTCTAATATTTGTTTATTGTTAAATGTTATATTATATATTGTTTGTTTGGGTTTTTGCCCGTTTTGTATTATATATAAAAAAAAAAAGTAATAATAATAATAATAATAATATAATATTTTCCAGCGTCTCTACTTAATTTGAACACTACCTAAAAACGATTCTTGGGAGTTTCTAGAAAATACTTAAAATTAGTGATGGGCATTATCGAATAGTATAATAGTCGTCATAAACTATCGGATAATTTATTCGAATAGTTTTACATAACCGAATGCTGATTTTTCGACAAAAACTATCGAATAGATTAGACACCATTATACTACGTGGGGTAGGACGTACACTATATCAAATGTATGATCGGATATATAAGTAAAACATTGTAAAATCATCTAATTTTAAATCATCATAATTTTTAAACTTTTCCTACCACCATTCCACTATTGTTTTCATCGTCTAAAACTATATAAGCTTCAAAAAGTTTTTATTCTAAAAATCGAATTTTCCGATAAAGTAGAAATATACGCATTTTATATTTTACATAATTCTATAATACATATTATTAAACTATTAAAAATATCATAAATAATAAAATAATAATTAAATAAATAGTTCGGACCAACCGAATAGTTCGGATCTTATCGATCGATAGTTGATGTAATCGATAGTTTTTAAATATCTATCGAACAGTTTGATTGTAACTTATTATCGAACAATTCAATAGTGATTATTCGATAGTGCCCATCACTACTTAAAATTTATATTTTATTAAATTGATCAATAAAATAATGAAACAATTTGTTTTTTAGTTGTTTTACTATTTATTACAATTTACATTATACAAAAATTATTGTTATGTAAAAAGGTTAATTTTATAGATATATTATTTGTTCAACTTTATTAGTATAACCTTTAAATTTTTAGATTAAATGCATATATTATGGCTCAAATCGTTATATTTTATTATTGAAAACACTTTTATGAGTTATAAATTGTAATAACTAAGTACATAAAGTATTTACCATAATCGATAGGGTTTTTGAACTTAAATAATATTATTGTTCCTTTACTGTATAAACTATTTTATTATTGTTTATAATAATGTAACATGTCCTTAATAATAATGTTCTGACGTTATACTTGCGTATTTTTAGAATGCTGTTTTTAATTTGATTATCCTTAATCGTATTACACATTATACCTGTCATGTTCATTGTTCAAGACTAACAACTTGTTCATTTTTCCGACACTTCCATAAAAGTCTATAATATCACATTATATCAGAGGTCATGTTGTGGTATGTGGTAGATTGCAGTTTATATGGAAAAACAAATAATTGTAACTAATATAACTACAAGTAGGTACACATAGGCATGTATAATTATTGCATATAACAATTTATAAATGCAACTTGCCGGGTATTTTTCTTTTTCAGGTTTCTCTAAAATTATTATTATTGTTACTGTCATTTAATTAGTATACAAAAATCATAAATATAATGATAATAATAATAATTATAATATTAATAATAGATATTCGTGAACTTGGCAGAGCAAATAATGCAGTAATAAAAATAAACCAACAAATCGATTAACAAAATCATTTGATGGTTACGTAGGATTAATTCTCAAATTTTTTGGTCAATACTTTTTTATTTATTACATTTTTATGTATGCACTGCCAAAAAAATAATTTAAAAAAATCAGTATAAAACAAATCCAGATCCGACAAATGTTAAGAGTTCTCCAATAATTTCCAGCAAGTCCTTAGTCCATATCTATATCTAAATAACTGTTGAAGTATTTTATTTTTTACTTTTTATAGAAGTTGCAATGTTATAGTGAATACATGACTAAGAAGAAAAGCCATAATTCAAAAAGTATTATCTAACAAGTATAAAGATCAACAATGTGTAACAAATTTTTGATTGATTTTAAAATGTATCTGATAACTTGGCTTTATCAAGTTCATGGACAAAGTTTTAAATTTAAAAACTTGTCCAGATACCTACTGCATTCTCAACTAAATATATTGGTAATTTTTTAAAAGATTAGATTAAAATAACAAAATATTCGTTAATCCTATATATGGTCAACAAACTATTTATTGATATTACAAGTCTATATTAACTGTCTGGGATCATAATATCAAAAACCTCTTTATTGTAGATAATTTAAATCATTTTATATAGATACGTAATCAAATGGTTGAAAAAAATATATAGCAACCAGCACAAAGCATTGCAAATTTACAAAAAATACCTACACCCAAGTATGAACCGATAACCTATGAATATCTAGTTTAACGCATTATTGCATTAAGTGTAATTATTTAAGGTACGGAGTCTTAATAAATTAGATTGTTGAAACAATTATGAATATAATTAAATTAAAAAACGAAAAATGTTTTTAATTTAAATGTTCAATTAAAATTGATTTATTTTTTTAACTTTTTTTTTTTATTGTAAATTAGTTCTAGTAGGTATTTTTAAGAATTAATTTTTTTGATTTTTCCAATGTAAAAACTACCTTTTATGTCGGAATATTTTGTACACTTAGAGGAAATAACAAAATAATAAATAAAATAATTATTATGGTAATCTATTTTTATTTATTTATTTATGTTTTTGTTTATTTTTGAATAGGTATTAAGCCAATAATCTACTCAAAATCGTTTTCTAGAAAGAAATGATGTATCATTGCTTTCAAATTCAATAAATCCTCCACTAATATCTTCTCCGACGATTGAACGCCTGCTCGACTAATTTTGGTTTAAAAGTTGCTCATAGAAGAAAAAAATAAACAATATAATAAAATCAATAGGTTATTCGCTATACTCAAAATCTAAAATAATCAATATAATAATTTAACCAAATAGTAGGTATATATTATACACAGTCTACAGATATAGGTACTTTCTATTTATTAACACTCCGATGATTATCTATGCGCTCGGTTGCATGATATGTCGTAGAAAATTAAATAATTATGCTGCTTATGTAAAATATTGTTAAAATAATAATATACTTGTCAATTATTTCATTGAAATCACAAATTGAATCGCCCCTATAGTATATCATATAATTTATTATATACATATGATTTAGGGTGTACCAAATAGCCTATTAAACTTGATCAATGATCACAATAGCATTTATTTTTTAACCGTTATATACATAATCTAATGTAATATATTTAGTTATTATACTTTTTAAAAAACGATTATTGTATTATTATTATTTGTTTCTATATATATTTCATTATAAATTATCATTTTATCGATTATTACCTAATCGTCTGAAATAAAAAAATGTCTATTTTGGGGGTCTTAAAATACAAGGCTGGATAAGTTAACCCAAAATGTTTCTATATAATTCATATAAAATAAAGTTAATATAGAAAAAAAGTAAGTTAAGTGTTAACAAATATTTTTTGGTTGAGTTAAAAGTTAATATATAAAAATTTTAACTTTATCTAATAAAAAGTTAAAATTTGAAATTTCCTAAGAAACAATAAAAATGGCGAATTAATTCTCCAAAATATTGAATTATTATAAGTAGTCAGTAGGTATTTAATTTTATTTTTTGTAATAAATATATATATATATATATATATATATATATATTTGTAAAAAATTGCGATTTCTATCTTTGAGTTTAGAAAATGTACAATATTTTTTGCATTCATTCATTGTTTATTATTAAATATAGTTGGGAATAATCAAATATTCAATACATTTTGGTTTCAACTTTTAAAGGAACGTGTATTTTCATCGTGTACTAGCAAGATGGTTTTGCTCTATGCTTAATGTACACACTATATACATAGTACAACATAGAACTGTTGCAGAATTTCAGAAATATATACTTTATGTACCTATACACGGTTAAGTCTTTAAAAAGAATGTCAACAAATTATTTTACAAATATCGTGATTATGCAATAAGAATACATATGAAACTGAAATAAGACCACTTATAAAATACTTTTATAACGCATATATTTCAACATTTTTAGATTGTTAAATTTTAAGTTTTCTTAAATTATCTCTAAAACAAACTCAAGACCCGGCAAAAACAGACTATATGACTTCCTTTTAATTCCGAAACGGAGGAGGAACGGTACAGGACAAAGCCCTTTCTGGTCCGGCCCGTGAGCGCTAATAACATAGTCAAAAATCAAACTGAAATTGTGCGCGTGGTATTTCAGAAGTAAATATTTTACTGTTGGAGTTTACATATATAATATTATATTAGTATACATTGCATACATATATGCAGTTTATTGCCATTAAAATCGGGTTTTATTCGCCGACACATTTATATTGTCGTCACCAAATTACAGCATTTAAACGACTTACACGTTTTTTACGCACTATTAAGTAATATATTGTTTTTTTTTTTTTTTTTTTGTTGGATTGTTGACAAAATAATATATTATACAATAATGAACATGCATTAAGCTATAGGCGCGTGTGTGTATATTCGCAGGATATTAGGACGAATGAGCTTACGTCATTATGTATATTAAGGACACGATATGGTGTGAACTGCCACCGATGTCGTTATATAGTTATATAATGGCTCTAGAACAAAACTTTTGGCCCCCCGTCCCTCTCGTGGGAGCGGAACTGACGCGTTATTATCATCAGACCTAATATAATACTCGTATACATGTACTGCAGGGGATCCGGTGGATAGATATATACAGGGTGTGGCCAAAAGAAAGAAAAAATGCGCACGAGCTGTCCGAAATTTGTTTTTTCTTACAAAACGTGTCCTGAAGTAAACGATAACACCTTACCCTAAACATATATAGCCAACGCCGGATCTCACTATACACGGATATTATTTGTTTTTTTCGAGAATATTAAATGATACATACGGTGAAAAATCTATATATACCTTTAAGGTTGCTATATTGCTATATTCATATATTATATCGTCATTACCTATAAATTATTATATATTCTATATCATCTATATATAGAAATCATTCGTCGTCAGAAATGATTACAAGAGCGATGAAAAATGTGCATTATGAAGTACATATATCGTTTAAACGATATAATTGTGAAAATCTACTGAAGAAAAACTATATATATATATATATTATAGACGTGCATTAAACCTGTGTAAATAATACGTTTTCGATAACATGTACGATTTATTATACTTTTATTAACATCCGAAATTCGGGAATTATTATTGTCGCACCCTGTATATGTATAATTTCGGCGGTGGAGGCCCGATATACACGCGTTTGTCAGACAACACACATCTGCTGCTACGATTTGAGGTTTAAATGAATGAAAAAAAATTAATAGAAGGTTATTATAAATTACAATATTATTATATTGTTCTGTGCGTAAATAAATAAAAAAAAAGCAACTAGGTTTTTGTCTAGTCTATAAATTTCATTATTTATACATAGTACACTCGTATGCATACCTATACTTGAATGATATAATATATGTATCACGATTTGCAATTTTATATATTGCATATGACACATATTATTTAAAAAAAAAACGCATAATCCACGTGGCCTTTAACCTACTGTATTATGGAATTTAATTCGGAACTCGGAAGTCAGAACCTTAGTTCTATTCAATATATTTTGTTGTAGTTATTTCTCAAGTACCTACTATATGAGCAGTTTTATTTATAAACATATTTACGAAAAAATTTTGAGTAAAGTTTTCTTTTAAAAAATGAAAAACTTTTTAAAAATTCGTTTTGTTTTTTGAATATTTTATTTTCATTACATTCAAAAAGACCATAAAAAAAGTAGAAGGTACATACCAATACAATGAATAATTTGACAATTTCAAAACCAATTTTTTTTTTTTTATGAAAAGTTCGTTTTTATTTTTAAGAAATTTTTGAAATTTTAACCTAACTGTGATATAACAATTTTGAATACATTTTGTACTGTATATTTAATATACTAGGGAAAACGTGGGTTAAATTTAGCATAATAATAAATCAAATTCTCACACATCTGTGTCATTTAAACAAAAATGTTTATTATTTTATGTATAAATTATATTAATCTAAATGGTAAATTAAAATTTTAAAGTGCTTTTAACGTTAAAAATGCAATTTTTATCCTATAACTAAAAAAACGTAACCAGTTATTTATATTGATTCTTCTATAATCGGTTACAAAAACATACAAGTATACTAATATTAAATGGAAAAAACAAAGATTAAATATTAATTGTTTAAATCATAGGGTTGGATTGGAGTCCATCAGACAAAGTGGAGGGGAACTAACTTGATCATATTTAATGTACTAAGATTGATTATTATTAACTTACCATATCATTCAATATGTTAAATAACAATACAAGATTATATAATTAAGTCACTTAGATTTCAGTGATAAAAATTTGTACAACCAAAATAAATGACAATACACATTAAAATTTATTTTAAAGTTAAAATACTTATGGTAAAAATTATGTAAAACAATATTTATGAAATGATCTTTTATAACTAACTCTCTCGTTTGCGTATTAGATATATTAATTATCAAATGGATTACATTGATTTAAAAATTTAAAAAAAAATTGTTTGTACAATCCATAATGAGCTGTATAATTAAAGAAGTTTTAATTGCCCGATGATTGTTTCTGAAACGTTGCAGTCATCTACAAATTGTACAATAAGCGTTTAAATATCTATATAGTTTTTTTTCAAATGCATTTTTATTGTTTTGCCTAGTTATGTTTTTGAATAAATATCATGATTACATAACAATAAAAGTTGTATTAATATGGAATTTCTTTTATAAACATTTTTCATTTGTTAGATTTTCATAAAATATGTCCTTAACATTTCTTATACAAACCCCTAAAAATGGGTTCTTTTCTTAAACATATTACACAATATTTTTTAAAATAATCGAATATATATTTCATACGTGAATAAAATAACTCATAAAATATTGATTTATTATTAAATGTTATCGTTATCAATAAATAATATATTAGGTACATAACATATTTGTTGAAATGTATAAATATATCATGTAAATACTACTATATTATAGTGTAAATACTGTGGTCCAAGAAAAAAATAGGTTTATATTTATTTATTTTCTGCGTCACATGAAAAATACGCTGAAAATACTCCAAGAATGGAAAAATTCTTTTAAAGTGCTCTAAAAGCCAAATATATATGTTGTAAAAAATATAAAAAAAAAAAAAAAAATGCGAAACAAAATTGTCATTTTTAAATTCTCTAACGTGCGATTAAAATTTTGTAATTGCAAATCATTATGCATTGTCAAAATTCATCTATTGTTTATTAAAATTCACGCCTTATAAAAATAACCTTTTTGTCTTTTGTTTTTAATAATATTATAATATAATATATGACAAACACGTATTGCGTTATAAAATACTATAAACTATTATATAATACATTGAACGCAAGACAATACTGCATCATATTCTTATAATATATTTGTTGTTAATCTACTACTATTGTCATATTTGACACGATGGCATTTAGTAAGCAATTAAGTATAAACTATTTATAATAAATACTAAATACTTAAATAAATATATATTATAAAAATAATATATAAAAAAAAACGTGCCTAAAGTATTAAAAAAATAAAAAGTATTCACTTTTTTATAGTAGGTATATACGAGTAGGTATATATATATATTTTTTTTTCTTATAAATGACATTTTTTGAATGAATGAATTTTTAATTTTAAATATATTTATTAAAATATAATGTTCTGAATATATATGGTACACAAATATATAATACCTATACACGTACTAACATACCTAACCATCTTAGTATTTATAATACATTTCGAATATTCGTGAAATGCGCACAAAACGTTCTTTTGGCTCTTCTGAAAACCTTTTAAAACGCCGCTCAGCCATCCATTTATCATTCAATTATATCTTTATACTATACATATTATATTTGAAGAACAATAAATTGTGATTTATAAACATGCGTAGAAAGGCGTTAAATGTGTTTAACGTTATATCTTTCTAATATTATCGTAAATTGTCACAAGACATATTTTTTTCGGTATAATATTATATTATGGTGTAATAAATAATTTAATGTTTATGACTTAACGACATTCCGAAAATAAATTATTTTAGGCTGCGGTGTCCCACGTGTGTAGGATAACGGCAACCCTTTTGTGACCTAAATACAGGGGTTGGCCTCATCTTAGCTATAATATATCGTAAACACATTATACCGAATAGAAAATATAATGTCTGTCCTATATAATATATAAACTATTTTCCGAAAAATAACGGTTCATACATTGTGTATATCCATAAATCCATTCAAAGTAAATAATTATTGTGTACAGCCGTTCGATTTTGAACTGAATTTTATTTTATTACGACCTTTTTTTTTCGAATTTTATTTTTTACAAAATAAAACAGTATCTATATAATCATTAAAAAATTTTAGTATGTTATTAAATAATTATAAAATAAAAATAAGTATTATTATATAATAACAATCGTCTTGCGTTCTATAAACGTTCAAAAACATTTCAAAAACGATTAAACAATTTTTTTTTTTTTTTTTTATTACTAAATATTATTAAATAAGAACGACAAAAAAAAAAAAAAAAAAAAAACCGTGTATAACAATAATTACTAAGGCGTGAGAAAGTAATATTTACAACTGCAAGTATTGGAAATATTATCGTAATCTGAGTCTAGTTGTACTCGTAACTTGTAGTAATGCCTTGTTTATATAATAATATTACAATAATATTATATATAGATATAGATTATAGGTTATATTCACTAAACATGCCCAATTCTCCATCAAACTATATACCTACGTATTAATTATATAAAAAATAATTTCACTAAAATAGTGAAACTATTCATTCACTTAAGTTCTATTTGGTTTAATATTTTTTTTACATCATTACTTAAACAATAAATAGTGTCCTATGATGACGCAAATTATTATTCTTTTAAAATGGAAACAATCCATTTTTTGCTCCTAAATTATATAATAATATCAAAATCAACATTCAAATTATAATATAATATAATAGGTAGCGATTTTCTAATTAATATAGGTATACTGAAATAATAAATAAAGAAAAATTAGTTTCTTTAAAATGTATTTATATATATATATATATATAATTATATATATATATATATATATAATGCCTGTAATCTGCATACTGCAGATACATAGTATGCAAAGACATATATAATATTATATTAACATACGTAGTTTTATGAACACTCCATAAAAAACGAAAATAATATTAATTGATTTTCAATTATTTTGAAAATAAAAATGATTCATTTAATAATATTTATAAAATATTGTTTATGTATATAGTGTATACTGTATGCTATACTTTAATACATATGTCATATATATATATATATATATTATATATTGCTATATTTATTAAAGTTTAACAAGTTTTTAAACTAATTAATAACCTATTTAGTGTTGAGTTTTCCTATATAATATATGAATATGACATATTATATAATAACGTCATAATGAAATTTTTTGAGGGAAATTTTTGTACTTTCGAGATTTTTATAATGTTTTAGAGCATATTTTATATTCAAACATTATTTTATTTTTAGGTATTTTTTTAAAACTTTTTTCTAAAAATATATAAAACAAATTTATATACGTTTAAAATATAAAATTATTAACAAGATCTAACCTATAAATGATATGTATATATATATGTTTTATTTTATTAATGTCTATTTATTTAATATTTTATTAATTTTTATTTTGTCAGAAATGAAAAAAAATGAAAAAATAAATCCGAGCTTGTCATTGACAATACATTTTAAGTGAGACCTCAAGAAAATGTTAATGAGCCAAAGAAAAGTTCATCGATGTTTTCCAATGCCTACAAATTTGACTCCCGTCTCTAACATGCTGACGCTCGAGAACATTCCCTTCCCTAAATTAAAATTTTTTTCCAACATTTATCCGCCTTTACAATTCGTCGTCATGGTTACTAATATCAATATTTACAAAAAATTTTATTCGTGGTTTGTTGGTTTTGGTTTTCTATACATTAGAACCTATATTATAGGTTAAACAAATTGTTTTAAAATATTTTATGGAATTATAGTTTAATGTTTTTATTAATAAACGAATAATAATATTGTCTAAAAAAAAAAAAAAAATACATATAGAAACCGGGAATTTGGCACGCTCACAGAACGTATGCTTTCCTAACTTGTTTTTATTGTACATTGTATATTCAACACGAATAAATAAAATGAGCTTTTTGGTGATAAATGCAGTTTTTAAGTCGTCGAAACCCGAACTCTAATGATCACTTGTCAAATTATTATTATTTTAAGGCGTTCGTAAACACGAAAATCGATTGAGAAAATAATATATGCGTATGGGATCAATAATCTACAAATAATGATCAAACTGGTAAAATCGCCGTACGCAATTTATTTTTAAATTTAATTGAAATTTTGTTCATAAAATGTATTTTGTTTTGACCTGCAGCAGTGGCAACCGCCGCGACACCGTTCCACATAAGGTCATACCCATAATAATGTTGGGTATACACTGAGCTATATTAGGTACATTATTATTATTATTATACACTACTGAGCTGATATCTGAATTCCACACGCAGTACGCGCACGCATTTACGCTCGCGTTAAATAAACATTTTTGGCGTAGAACGCGTTTAGTCCTCTACGTATGTGCTAGTGCACGTATGATTGATATAGTAATATTATATGTGCCTATGAAATAACACGTTTGTAACGTAAAATATATTATTTTCTTCGACCGGTGCAGAGATTAGAATATACTCGACGCGAGATTATATTTGCTAAATGTAAAACGTATACTTTTATACGGATACGTAAGTATAAGTAGAGAAAAAAAAATGTACACCGTTCTCGTCTGTAAAACCGCAATAGTTCGATATATTTTGTCGGTCCCGTTCCATATATCGTTTTGCGACTTAAACACGTATAGTGAGTATACATTATAATATAACGTTCACGTACCTACGTAGTATACCTATATATTGCGTAAAATTTCCTTGTGGTTTCGTGTACCATAACGTTACAAAAGTCCACTTGTTTAGATATATAATATATTATATATATATACTCGAAAAATAAATAAATAAACATTCGAAAAAAATTACCATACCATTATGCATATCGTATATTACGTAGCAGGTATATAATAATAATAATAATAATAATAATAATATGTACTTACTTATAGATGATGCGCTAAAAAAACCTTATTTTAGCCTTTATAGGAAATACAGTCTATAATTTTATATACCTTTACACAATATAATATGACATTTTAATATTTAATTTTGAAGAAGAAAATGCATATAATAGTCATTAGATAAGTCTAATAACTACCTACATCAAAACCTCATTTTAAATTTTGAACGATCCTAGTATATATTGGTTTTATTTTTTTATCCATGTTTGTATATATTTTTTTTTAGATATGAGTCGAACAGGAGTTTTAAAGTATAAATAGCCTATTTGAGAACAAATTGGTTCTAGTTGATACTTTATTTGGAGGTAATTTTTCAATTTTATCTTTTATAACGGAAATATTTTATAAATACAAGGAATATAATAAATAAAAAGATTTCTATTTAATTTTTTTTTTTTTTTTTTTCAATAATTGTGTACCAATTATACCAAACCTCTCCCAAAATCATATTTCAAATACAATGGTTTATCTTTGTTTTCAAAATTAAAACAATAATAATACGACCGAAGGGACGACAAATAAACTTTTTTGATATTTTCGTAGTTATAACTTTTAAGTATGATAAAGTACGATATTACTTTTACTAGTACATATCAGGACAGTAATATATTAACTGTCTTATAAACGGATAAATTTTTTTGAAAAAGAGGGGGAAAATAAAAGAAAAGTTATCATTTCTGTGCCGGCTATTTATTGAGGGACAACATTCAGGCAATTTATAAACTCATCAAACAGTGGCGATGTGAACCGGCATCGTTGTATTAGTCATGAATGATAAATGATTTTTACTTGTTAGTGTAAGTGTGTTCCATTACTTCTACAGTAACACACACATGAACAGTGGCGGATCTAATAGAGTTAAACGCTGGTCAGCAAATTCAGAGAGGGGCCTTAATCCATAGGTTTAATTTCGTTTTGTACACTATGAACTCGGGTTGGATTTATAGTTATAGGTTTTTTTTTTTTTAAAAAAAAGTCTTTTGAAATTATGAAGGCCCCAAGTTAAAAAAAAAAAAAAACAAAAAAAAATAATACTCAAAATTTTTCTTGCGATATAATTAAATATATTGTGTATACTTATAAAATTTTAATAAATTTTTAATATTTTTTGAGGAAAATATTTGATTAAATAAATATATAGGTACTAGATTAGAGGGGGCCTCAGAACAAAAGATAACTAGAAGCCCCGTCGACATTTGTCAACTAAACGAATGTTGGATCCTCCACTGCGTACGAACCGTTTGCGGAAATAATTAAATCGCACTATTTCGAAGATTAAAAATGATTTTACAAGAAAAACTATGACGTCTCGTAGAATAGTCGGATATCGATTATTTTTTTCTCATTTTGAAAACTTTCTACAGGTCAAATTAGTCTTCGATTTTTAATTAAATTTAAATAACGCTAGTAAAATAAATTTCAAAAATACAAAAAAAAAAAAAAAAAATGGAATTATCAAATGTTTAAAACGGCTTTCGAAATTCAAATTTGGAAAATTGAAGTTCAATCTAACCTGTATAAGATTTTCTTTTTACAAATAAAAAAAATGAAAAATCTGACTATTTTACGAAGCTCGAGGGTTTGTCCTGTGAAGCTTGTTGTTGCGTATAAAATTATACCGGCACCGGGCAACGGGAATTGGAAACGTTAATTTATTAATGAGTCGTGTATAGGCAATTATTAGATTTATTCGCGTTACACAGTGTGTTTGTGTAAGTAGTATTTGTTTTTTAAACTTTTTTTTAGTGTGTATAAATACGTTTGACATAATAAAGATGATGTACATACTCGCACACACAGGCACATGTCAACAAATACGGCTACTGTATTTGAAAAGACACTAAATCCCATTTCCAACATACCGATTGATCTAATTATGTGATAAGATTCCAGAAAATATATCTGAATTCGTCGTGAAATCTACTTTAGAATGACTCTCCTACCTTTTAAATGGTTTTTTTCTTGATTGTCACAAAAATTGATAATGTAAATTTTTAAATGTCCGAACATATTAACTTAATTTTTGGGAGACACAATCAAAAATGTGAAAAGGTCTATTTAAAGTAGACTTAATGACAAATTTAAATCAGATTTTAGAATCCTTATCGCATATCTAGATCCATCGGTACGTTGGAAATATAAATGCCCATGTGACGCGTGTGATGGAGACAGACAATCGCCGCTTTCAATCCTCTTAAATACGAAGCCATAGGCGTAGACGATTCCGTCTTCAGCTGCCGTTCAGTTCACACGTGCGTTACTACAGCGATTTCATCGTAGAGTCTCGCACGCTGTCGTCAAGAGCCCAGCTGCCATCTTCTACGTATCGTGCGTAGCCGTAGAGTATAGCTCGCGGCTACCAACACGACTGCGTTCGTCCACAGGATTTCGTCGCTGCCCAGCACCGTCAATTCCAGTGTCTTCGTTTTATACAGCCGGCCTCTGGCCGATTGTGAGTATTCCGCGCCCTTCGTTGCGAGTGCCACTCGGTCGGACTCGCTCGACGTTCCAACTTCGCACCCCCCCACTCTTTCTCGCTCCCACGCAAGTCCCCAGCCAATCATGAGCAGGGGTCACCGTGGAGGCACCAAACGCCGCTCCCCGCCCAAGTCCGACGGTTCTGACCGTTCTTCTACGGTTAGTCCACCATTGGCGAAAACCAAAAAGTCTTCGAACTACACTGCCTCGCCAAAAATTCAACAAAACTCCGCAAACACCCGTACTGGCTCCCCATTGGTTGATGCCAAAATTCCGTCTCCTGCCTCTTCCATTGGTTCAAGTTCTAGGTCAACTTCCCCGACCAATTCTACCGTCTCATCGGCCTCTATGAGTTTCTCAAAATCCGCTGCCTTGGTTGAAGAACCAAAACAGAAAATCCCACCGATTTTCATCAACTCTTCCGACTGGCGCAAGGTCGCCGCTAAATTAATGTCTAGCACCCTGCCAAAAAATGCGATTCAGGCAAAAGCCCATAACGGCAACTCTGTAAAAATCTTGTGCGTCGACGTCCTCGTCTTTCGTATCGTTCAACGATACTTAACGCAACACAAAGCCGATTTCCATACGCTCCCCCTACAGGACGAACGTCTCCTCAAAGTGATTATTAAAGGTCTTCCGGTCGACATAACCGAGGCCGAAATCTCCGATGAACTTTCCGCGATGGGGTACGCAGTAAAAAGCGTACGCCAATTCAAAAATTCCGACCGGAAATTTCCAATTCATTTGATCACTCTCCCCCTAACCCCCGAAAACAAAAACATATTTAATGAAACCTCCGTATTCTACATCAATATAAAAATTGAATCCTATAAATCCAACAAACCTGCCCAGTGCTTTGACTGCCAACGCTTCGGCCATTCCAGCTCGCACTGCGGGTACGCACCTCGGTGCGTCAAATGCTCCGGTCCCCATCTCGCAAAAGATTGCACAAAACCCCGAGAAACAGCCCCGAAATGCGTAAACTGTGGTGGTACCCATACCGCTAACTTCTCCCAATGTCCGTCCCTAATCGCGGAAAAAGAATCTCGCCGCCCAAAACGCCCAAACACCTCAAATCCCCCCCCCC
>JAIPRL010005878.1:0-29927 GCA_025469235.1 Pemphigus obesinymphae | reverse complement strand
GATCAACCAGCATAAGTATATGAAAATGTATAATAATAACTTAAATTATTTAAGAAAACATCATATTTTATTGTAATTTTTTTTATAAATATTAGTAATGTGTGGTTCACTTTTCTTTTTTTAGATGGTGATGGCAAAATTTGTTGAGAAATTGTATTGTCTACATAAAATTCTGTCATGCTAGGAAAATTGGATTTATCCATATCATTAAATGTTGTGCTACAATGTATTGGAATAGCTCCTTTTTTTAGATGTGATTTCTTTAAACATATCTATAAAGTAAGGGGTTAATAATGTATTAAAAATAATCATATATTATATATATATCTAACAAATATAGGTAGGTACCGTTTGTTTACTATATCCTTGACCAGACTCCCATTTACTTACAATGTCATGTTCACTAAAATGTGTAGCACAAACATGGTAGCTTTTTTTAAATGTTAACCCCAAAGCTTCTTCCCATTTTTTTTTTAATTCTTCATCTTTAGGTATTTGAAAAAGAGTTTTCGCAATTACATGGGGTTCCCGAACACAACAATAATTACATAGCATTTTTATTAAAAGAAAATAGAAATACTGGAATAATTTAATTAAAAAATATTAAGACTCATACTAATGCAAACGTTGATATTCAAAACTTTAGTTAAAAGCTTACACTCAGTAAGTAATCAACAATCGACTGCAATTAAAATCAAAGCTTGCCGCTATTTTAATCACAGCTATAGATCTATAATCGTGATTTTATTTTCCCGTGGAACTATGGAATCGTTTTATATAAAATTAAAATAATAAATTATTAATAATATTAGGTCTTTTTGAAAGTATATAAATAAAATGATTCAGAAATGTATTTTGACGTATTTACCTAAAAAATTCAGTAATTTTCTACTAAAATGAATTTCACTGTGAATTTTATTTTCATTGAAAAGTGGCCCAGATTTTGTGTGATTAATTTTTAAACATTGTAAATATTATCCCATTCAGGTTTAATTGTATACTTCAATAATAGTTAAACTTCTAAAGAAAAATTATAAAACTTTATTTATAAACTCTAAAAATTCTTCAAGTTATTTCCATGAAAAAAATAATTAAAGAGGAAAAAAATAGCATTCATGGTCCTCCCTAAATAAATAAAATTCTAATGTTTCTTTATACAATTAGGTTCCTAATATATTCCTGAAAATTGAATGAAATTAATGAAAAAAATTCCTTACTTAAAAAAATTACTGATATATTTATATATTTAAAAATAGTGCATATACTTCGGCCCAGGAGAGAAAGACTGCAGAAATTCATCAGTTGCTGTGCATAGGTTGACACCACTTCATACCGTGCCATAACCGATCTTGAACTGTCGATGTAGAACCCTGAACGGTGCTGCCAGCAGTCGTGTACACAGTGTGATAGTATTATATTTACATTTTTTACAAAGTGCTGTAAAATATATGTGCACGCTTTATACACGCAGTCTTAGTATCAGTGGTGGAACAAAACAAGCCTCGCTGAACTCGTGACCGCCTATATCAATGCGTAAATCTAATCATTCTCTAGTGAGCTGGAGTATAGTATATATTATTATTATTTCTTTCTGATATGAAAGTATCCTTAAAAACTATTAGAGACTATATTCTTTAGATTTTAATATTTATGTATCATGTACAATATTCCAAAGAATAAGATAGAAAAGATTTGAAATGCTACATAGTACGTTTAAGTAATACTTTTTGAAGTAATACTTGGAGTAAATATTTTATTATAAATAATAATAAATAAAATAAATAATATAAATATTAATATTATTCTGTTAAAGTTTTTGATCAATACCTACATAAAATACATTTACTGCAAAAGCCAAGAAGATCAAAAAAATAAAGTTAGTTAAACACCAAGTTGTTTAAATTAAAAAAATATATTTGTTTAAACAAATTGTAATAAATTGAATTTTAGATCATAATAAATGTAAAAATATTGTAAAATAAATAAATTTTATACATAAAATATACTCTTTGTATTTAAATTTACTTTTGACTTTGATACAGTAATTCCTTTAAAGTTTCAAGGTTTTAAAGATTATATGGGGTTTTCGAATAGAAGACTTTAAATATACTTCGAAAAAACGATAAATGTTATACCTATTTTAGTGTAGTGTAGAATTTAGATTATATGGTTTGGTTTTAGTATAGATAATATTCAAATAATTTAAATATTTCCAAGTGAAATTCTCAAACTAGATTTATAAGCTGTTGAACTTAAAACATACACCAGTATACTAAGACCAACCTAAATTAAGACCATTAAAGAGACTCTAAATCTTTTTATAGTAGTTGACCAAATTATAATCCTTTAGAAATGCCAAAAATACCTAGATATTCCTTTGATTTTATATAGTAAATTTTATCAAATAACTAACTTACTCTATATAAGAGTTTTACTGATAGCACAATATTCCATCTTCATGCATTTTGTATCTTTACTTTTTGAGTGAAATTACTAAAATGAAGGCAATAATCAATTACTTCCAAATTTACGAATGCTCAGAAGAAATAAAAATATATATTTTATTTTGTAGTATATGTTTTTAAAAATGTTTAAATTATTACATTTAATATAATATGTATTTTAATTAATCATTAGTAATTACAATAATATTAAATTATTCATTTTTATTATGTGCAATATTAGCATATTATATTCAAAATGTGTTATTGCACTGAAAATATAATAAATGAATGAATAAAAAATATTGTAGAAATATAGGTACATAACACATCATATTTATTATGTATAATGATAATTATAACAATCAATTAACAGTTTGAATATTTACCTATTATGTGGTTAATCACGAAAACACTCCTATTGATATTTTGTTGTAAGAATTAATGATAAGACCTATAATATAAGACCGAAAAAAACAATAATATCTAGCTTAGGTTGATTCGGTGCAAAGCAGCATGTATTAGGGAAAAAATTATTCTTTATAGATGTAAATTTATAAGATATGTCCAGACGCATATGTTTATTGCACGGAAATTAAAAAAATGATTTTTGTATATATATCATCTTCAATACAATTCAGTGGACGTAATTGGTTATTACATCAATCGATAGAGAATATTTTTCTCAAAATTTCATATATGAATGATTTTTCAAAATTTTGGATGTGACTAGTTACACAGGTGTCTTCAAATAAACTTTTACCATATCTATCACCGACCCAATTTTTTGTTTCTAAAATTATACTGGAATTGAATAAAATAAAATTTTATACTTGCGTAATAATGTGATATATTATAATAATAACTATGAACACAAAATTTTTTTTTAGTTATTTCTATATTTTATTCTATGTAATATGATTTATATTTATTAATTTTTATATTTATTTGTGCTCTTTTTTTGAAGACAACTTACAGTCGAAAATAATTGTTACCAATATTTTTATTAATACTTTATACATGCACAATTTCTTTTGATATATTATTTTTCTATATTATATTATTTTATATATTTATTATTATTGCTTTATTGTTGTTAAAATTGTTTTTTTTAAATGTACAGTTATATTTTATTTATTATCAAAAATTACATAAATTATATTTTTGTTAATTAATGTAATAAAATTATTTTGTACCATTTTATTATAAATTGTATAATTATGTATTACTAATATAGTTTTATTATGTTCTATATAGTGTGTATTATTAATTATTATATTTGTATTGTAACAATAAATTAAGCTACAATTTAAAAAAGTACTGTCAATTCACATTATGATGGGATATTTCCTTAAATTTTCCATTTCATATATTCTATATACTATTTGAATAAATTTTGCATACTTTTAAGTAGAAAATTCATAGTTCTAATTTAATCAAATTATTACATAACACTTATTTCGATTAATGACAAATGTATTTTGGTGAATAAAAATAATAAATTATGACTATATATTTCGAATTTTTTATAAGGCATTTAAACTAAGCTAGATGACAGAATTATGAGAGGGAACTTGGTTTGAAAATCTGAAAATCATAATATTTTTTACTTATACTACCTACCTAAATATACATATTATACTAGTAACATTTCAAAATTAAATTTAAAGGAAAGTCTGAAGTTAGAGTATCTAGAGTATAGTTACATAGTATATGGTGCATGTACACAAACGTGTTCACAATCGTTGTTTAAATATATAAATATACCTGAAAGTATTGCTATTACTTATGTGTGCAGTTATCTAATGAAAAAACATCTAGAAAATCATATTTGTCAGGTTTGTATACGTATTAACTATGTCCACTATCATAAGCAATTATATCAATTCTTTCTTCTATCTTTTCTTAAAGCTTATTACTACAAGTGACCACTCAATTTTTGGGAATTTGATGATGCTCGACGATGATTTTTATAATTATACCTAAGTTGGAAAATATTTTTATTAATAACTTTCCTCTTATTGCCTATGAAGACGGGGTTAAATTAAAATTCAAGTTTTGCAACCTTTTAATTATCCATGTAAAAGCTTTGAAAAATATTTTTTATTCATTTATTTAAACGCTTTAGAAATTTACATGTGTTAAATTTTTAAATAGAGCTCTAGTTTTAGAAAAAAGCAATTTTTGATTGTTCAATGCTCAACCCAAATTTTGAACTCCTGTCCGTTTAGGGGAACACATGAACACTTTCGCAGCCTGAAACCCTACGTTTCATCATTGTAGATTATAAGAAGAAAACCATTCTAAAAGAATATATTTTAACGGATAAGTATAAAATTAGTCGATAGACTCAAATTTACATAATGGCGAAGGAAAATCAAAATGTCACATTTTATTGTTTTAACATTTTATGTTAGTTGATATACAACTTTCCACCAATGGCCAATATAAAAGTAATGTACGGTAATAAGGGTTATATACAATATTTATTTTTCCTTCATTTGATGGTAGTACTGGTTGCAATTTAACTCAAATTATTATACTCCCATAAGAGTTCGTTTTAATTTATTTTGAATAAATAATAATGAATTATAATATAATAATGAATTTATTTTCATTGTCCATTCTGATTTCATCTATTTCTGTGGTAAAACAGTCGGTCATGACACCCGAGGGAATAGTAGTGGTCAAAATATGGTAGAATAAAATAATTTTTACATTTGTGATTATGTTAGCAATGAGTAGCATAATAACAACACCATGTTTGATATTACAGTTTTACTGCCCATGCGATTTCCGAATTTTTTTTTACCAATTTTCTGTAATTTTGTGTTTTATTTTCTAATTTTTGTTTTATACTGTATTTTATATAATATTCATCATGGTGTACACATGTTTGGTGAAAGATTGTAAAAAAAGCTAACTATGAAAAAATGCAAAATGTTTAAGTTACCTAAAGACGAATTTTGGTAAGTTTGTATCTCTTTATAATGTAAGTAACTATAAAAATATTTGTACCTACTATTATATCTTGTTATTACCTTTTACACAACCACAGTAAATGTGTACAGATCAATAATATATTATTCTAATTGACTTATAAGTATTCAAAGATTGTTCAAAAAGTACCCAAACATTCCTAAAAAAAGTTAACAATTTTATTGATCTATAAAAATAAAAATTATTTACTGTATTAAAACTAAAAATTATTTATTTAACTTGCATATTTATATGTAATTATTAATTTTTTATAGGTTAACTAGTATCTCTAATTTCTGCCGATTTGTCAATAGCAACATCAATTGGAAAAAAAAGTCAAGTTCAAAAACTTTCATGAAACATGATACATGTTTAAATCATTCCAAGAGGACCAACAACAGGACCAAACAGTTTTTTAATGGTAATTTAAAAAATGGTATTTTCGTCCCTATTTTTTTCTTTGAGTGTCATGGCTGACCGTTTCACGCCATCGTTCTATGATGCCTATATAAACGGAAACTAGTGTCCATTCTGGTTGTTATATTTTGTGGTTTTACTCAGAAAATTATAATCATATCTGATAACTGATTATATGATAGCTTGATTATTTTAATAATGTTGAAACTGCTTTTAAGGGTAAATACGTGTTTGCTGATAATCATAATTAGAAATTCTATTTCAATCTAACATTTAAATAGATATATTTCATTCCTTTTTTCTTTATAATTAAGAAAGGTATAAACAATATAATTTTATTTTAATTTTAGAACCAAAAATATTTATTATATACTAATATACATTGTAGACTTAACCAAGGTAAATAAGTTATTAATTCTTTGTATTCAAATTAATAACAATCAAAATTCATGACTATATATCTCGTTCAGTAGGAAGAACTTATACTTAATATAGTATAGGTATATGTTACATATCTAGTTATCTTTGTATATGAAATGTGGTTTAGAGGATGTCAGTGCAAACAATTTCCAATGAAAAACTCATTTTTAACAACTTATAAATATCTTGAAAATTTAAAACCAAAAATAAATTATAGATAACAATATTATTTATTGTTCTGAGTAACTTTTTTTCGATATTTAAATTTTTTTGTTATATTTACTGAAAAGAATAAATAAAAAATGTTAGTTTTTTAATAATAATTCATAAACGTGTTTAAATGCACATATTACAAAACAGCATCTATTGTGCTAGATAATGTTGTTCTCCATCACTTTTTGTTATTTCATCTTTCAAAGATGTTTTTAAGTTGAATATAATATAAGAAATTCAAAAGCAATATTGTCAATAAAATGTTTTAAATTCATAAAAACAACCATAATAAAAAATTATATAGTAATGGGATCAATTATTATTCATTTTTAAAATGCTATAAACATTTTTCTATTGTTAGATTTTCATTGTTCTTACAATTTTCTAAAATATTCCTATAAAGAACTCCATAAAAAATGGCTACATTGATATCCTCTTAAAAGCCTTCTTATTTTTATTGTGTAAGCAATATTTATTGCAATTACACAAAATTTAATGTGGTAATGAGATGGAATCATTTATAAATTAGGTAGGTACTTTTATAGTATATTGAATGAAACATTAAAATTTTTCTTAATACTTAAAAAAAATTGCTGTTACATAACCATTTAAAAATTGGATAGGTATGTTATTATATTATAAGGCCTATAAAGTCTATAGAAGGATTCACACTTTCATTCTTAACTCTTTATTTAAAGTAAAGTGAAATGTGTTTTATATATTTATAGGCTTAAGTTGTATGTATTATCATTATTATTATTTATTAGGTACCCACCTCAAATTTGATTAAATTTTGCGTTTTTATGTGAAAATATATACATAATGTTTAACACGTACAGAAAAAAAATATACAGACAATTTTTATATAAAACTATTCTAGGGAGTTATAGTTTTAATCTTCTTTGGAGGACTGTTCTAATTCCATTTTATGATCTTCATAGCTGTAAAATTATAAAATCATTAAAATTAACCAGTTCAATATAATAAATACTAAAATATTAAATTATTTATTACTTTAATACAAAATTATATACTAGATGGAGGGCAACACCAACTGGGTGCAACTCATTTTAAGAGAGACTACTTATATGTTCAACTACATTTTAGTGTGACACGTTGTAAGAGTAAGTTTTTTGGAGAATACGCCTCAAAATCTTATTAATAGAATAACTCTTGTGTGCAATTTATATACCTCGGTTTATGTATTTTATCGGAAATAATATTGTTAATTAATGAATTTTAAAAATTTTCGCCTACCATATTATTTATTGGTATAAATTATAGTAGGTAAATATACTCTGTACATATGAAGTTTCTCAAACTTTTCGTTCTCGAGTTCTTATATAACACTTGTCGCCAAGTCGATATGTTCGAAAGTCCAATTAGTTATGCCTATGATAAAATGAGGCTAAAATATATCAATATGAATTTAATTAAAATTGTGAAAAATACTACGGATGTCCAACTATTTTAAATTCATTTCTATGCGATATGAAAATTATATTATAGGTACCTACCTACTCTGGGAATCTGGGAATCAGTAGGTTAGACTTAAATTCTTAAATTTTAACTAAAAAAAAGGTAAATTATTATATTTAATATGTACAAGTATATGTTTATTGATATAATTCGGATGCTTGATACAATCAGGTCCTGTAATCAGTATGTATTAAACTCTTATATCCAGTTCTTAAATCATAATAATTTTAATTAAAAAAAATAAAATTACTTATTCCTAAGTTGGTATTGATTTCTGATAAAAACGCATATGTTTGGTTTAATGCAGTGGTTCTCGAACTTTTTTTTTCATTCATGCGTATTATTAAAAAGTTGCGTACTACTAATGAATAAAAATAGAATGATTTTATTATTTTAATGAAAAAAGATGATTAAATGCATACGTATATAAAATAATCAGAAATTATCTGCGTATGTGCACTGCGTGTGTTAACGATTATAGTTTATTGACTTATTTTCCGTGATTTTAAATAATAAAAATGTTCAACGTACATATAGGTACTACATTGTAAAGTATAATTATTATATATAATATTATTTTAAATTTATTTTCATATTTCAAATACAATTAAAAATGTATATTTATTTATTTATTTTCCGTTTTAGCGCCATGCAACCTTTCATTCACGTACCACCATTTAGTCTTTCGCGTACCACAGTTGGAAAAACGCTGGTTTAATGAATTATATAATTTTTAGGGAAAATTTGTATGTAATCGTCATGGAAATATCCGTAGTTATTGTCATAAGATACTTGCTGGTCTTATGAAAAAAATATACCTATGTAGTAATTATAATTAATTGTGTGGTCATATATTATGCCTGATATTACCTAATCTGTCTACCATATTACAATAATGATATAAGTCCCTATATTAAATAGGATTTTAGTGTTAATTAAAAATTGTTTTTAAGTTTTTAAAATAACTACATATTTTAAAATATTAAAAAATTTTCCCATACGAGTGACAGTGAATAATTCTGTTATTTAAACTAAAAGTACATTGTGTCGAAGAACAACAATATCAAATAAGGTAAACTGTGTGCCAAGAATGGATTCTGTAAATTATAAGTTTATAAGTATTGTCTATAGTATTCTTTTCCAAAACAATATATGATATAAATAAATGTAATATAAAATTCTTTTTAAATATTTAGTTATATGATCATTTTACATAGGTACCATAATATAAGCATTATATAAAACATGTTATTATTATGACAGTTAAACAGTGCTTTTATATTGTCAAGTTACTATGAATATTCCTAAAAATATTATTTAATAAATATAATTATTAATTATATATAACTGTTTATCATCTAACTTCCTATTACATTATAGGGTCAACTGCATGTGTATTGGTTTGAATGCCATTAAAACGATGAAATTATAACAGATTAAGAATAAAATTGGTTAAAAAAAACTAATAGGCCATCGCATGTAGATATATATTATTTAATATAAAATTTTTTACCTATATTTACCTACATATATACTAAATTAAATTTCTGTTTTTTTTTTTTTAATTAGTTGTTTTTTTATAATTACCAATGATGTAACCAAAGATAAACCTATACAATTAAACTGAATTAAACTGGTAACATGTTATAAAATGGAATACATATTATATGGTATAACATTCATGTATTTTTGTTTTTCAACTTTTTTTGCAGTATATAGTACAAATTAATTGTAGCATGTGAAAATAAATAGAAGAATTCACCTTTGTCATGAATTATAATACCATTGTTTACGGGAATTGATTTTGTGTGTGAACAAAACTTTCAAGTATAATTTAACAAACATTGTTGACATTTTTTTAATTGTTACTTTTATTTTTATTATTATTAATTGTTGTTTATAGTGCCAATATGTGATACATACTGTTGTATTCTCTATTACACCGTCCACTACTTTTTAAATCATACTCTTTTCCTCTATACATCAACAAACATTCCCTTCATTCTAAATTAATTTATTAACTTGGTCAAAGTATTATAACTATATTAATCGACTTTCTAGGATTAAAATTAATTCAAAAGTATTACAATAGAAAGAATACCACAGAAATCAGAAATTTAACTACTCACCTATCAGTATAATAGAATATATTGATACTCATAAACTATTTCAATTTCTTTTCATTTTTTTGTTTAAATTAATTTTAAAATTGTAAATTAAAAAAAATCTATAAAAAAATTATCTAGCACCAGGGATCCTTTTATAGTTTAATAAATTATGATAATTTTCTTTTAACTATACAAATAAATTATATAGAATTTAATTAAAGCCATAAAAAGTATATGGTATGAATAACAATAAAATTTGATATTCAATTATTTAAGTTTTAAAAAATTATTAAACACTACATGGACCTGACACTATTTTAGGTGCTGAGCCTCGATTATTTGACATTTTTTGAGAAATTTAATTACAAATACACAGTGTAAGATGTAAACTAATAACTCAATACATCAGATTACCGACGTGCAATCACTTGGCCACCGCAAAACAAACTTACAACCAAGTCTCAATATATTCCTAATTAGTTATTATGTTGGTTATCAAATTGTGCAACTGAGGAATGAAACCTAAAAAAAAAACCTAAAATAGGAAAATTACCTGAATAAAGCTGACAAATCTCCAGTTACTAAAGCTACTAACATAGGAGTAATCAAACACGCAGGTACTATGTACAGTAATGCTGGTTGAGCTGCTTCAAATATGCATGAGAAAAATACAGTTGTAACTAATCCCGAAAAATAGGCCAAAAGTGTAGCATTAAAATACAAATTTGTATTACGTTTTAAACTATAAAATATAATAAATTAAAATTAAAATATATCCTTTACTTTTTCAATTATAGTACATACCTTTGATCAAATTTTAATAAGAAAGCAATAAATATTCCTGGGACAAGAATATCACCTAAGCCCAACATGGCAAAATCATTAGCTGCTAAAACACCATTTTCTAATAAATCTTCTGGGAACATAACTGCAATAAAAAT
The DNA here is from genome assembly GCA_025469235.1 of Pemphigus obesinymphae. Lineage (NCBI taxonomy): Eukaryota > Metazoa > Arthropoda > Insecta > Hemiptera > Aphididae > Pemphigus > Pemphigus obesinymphae. The sequence continues at coordinate 18,929 of JAIPRL010005878.1, read as the reverse complement.
TACACGCAAATTGTAAGAAACACATTTAGTAAATAATTCATAATATACACGATAATAATTTATTTCTTTCAGAACTAACGTTTGATTGGAGCATCAAATGATGTAGCTACTGTAATCATAATATTGGTGCCAAATACCCAAAATATATCATAAATAAATAGAAAAAATAAAAAAATACATCCATTTCTGAAGTTATTAAGATGGAACAATTCTATTATAGTTACAGAATATACCAATCCAAATATGTTATTTACAATCCAGTGCTAAAATTTAAAGAAATAATCTCAATAATAATATTACATAACATTTATAGATTTATAGAATATAATACTTTATTGTAGAGATAAAGTGACCCAACTATCGCACATGATATAAAACATAAAACATCATACAATACGAACTTCATATTTTTCCAATTGTATTTCATATTCTCAGTGCTTTCTGGAATACTTAGTAATATGGTACTAAAAATAATATAAAACAAAAATATCATTAATTATACAATTATTTTGGCTGTAGTTAAATTAATTTCGTAAAATATATATTTGCAAATAATTTGTAAGTTACTAACCGTAAAATATTATTTAAATCTAACACTCCGAGAATGTAATAGTATGCAGTCATTATCACATTTATATGTTCTCTAGGAAATACCTGCATTCAAAGGTAAAAAATACATTAGTGTAAATAAAGATCAAACCATGAAGACTATGATAATGAAACCAAATATGCATAGCATAATAATAATTATTATTTTATTTAATTCTTATCCTTATTATTATTATAAAACTATAATATATAATTTTAATTTTTATAACCAACTTAAAGACTTAATATTATATAATTAATTCTTAATATTAGTACACATTCAGCTTTGGTCACATTCCTTTTTAAAAGTTATAAAATAAAAATTACATTTTTATCGTTACATTCATAAAGTATAATGCCATTACATTTTCATTACCCAAATTTTTCATTTAATGAAATTATTTTACTTTTTAAGTTAAAAAGTAATATGTTACTAATAAAATTAGTTTATTTTAGTTATACTTTTTAATTTTCTGTTGATTTTTGTTTGGCAATCTGCAAATCTCCAAATCTCAAGATCTTATAATATGTAATAAGTAATACATATTACTAATTAATAATAATAAAAAAATGGGAATTTAATATTTTTGTATCTATTTTAATATTGTCAAATTATCAAATGCCAATACAACACTTCGAAATGACAATGACACGATTAAAATAGATTAAAAAGTTAAAAAGTCAAATGTTGCGTTACATAATAATTTACAAACGTAAAATAATTTTTTTTTATTATAATTTAGTGAGCAGATAACTTATAATATGGAGTTTTATAATGGTTTAATACTTAATAGTTTATGATAAGAGTTCTAGTTATATATTTATCTGATAATATATTATATTAGTGTTATATGATTCTAATTATACATATATATATTAAAATGTTTTTTATTTCAAAAGAAATGTGTTACAACATTAAAAATTACTTATGAAATTACTTTTAAATAAATGAAATAAAATTGTGTAATTTCGTTACAGTAAAGTAATTTAAATTACTTTACTGCACTAGCCTGTACATTATATTAAAGTATATTTTAATAATAGATGAAAATATCTAAAGTATGTATAATATATATGAATAAGATGTTAATGAATGCGTTATTGTACAACTTATACAATTTATAATAGATCATAATTGAAAATATTGCAAATTTTTTCATAAATAAAAAAAAAATTAATTAATTCATATACTACGTGGGCAAAACTAGATAAGGAAGCGTAGTCTGTTGTGATATAATTACGCAACTTTTTTTGCAACATTTTAGTTTTATTATTCTAGCAATATTAGCAGCCTTTATTTTGGTTTTCACAGATCAAACATAATACTGTTGAATAAAACAAATATCTACCTACCTATTATTTTCATTTTGCATAGAAAAGTTTAAATTTAGTGTGTATAACTACTAATTAGTTTATATTTTTAGTATAATTTAATAAATGTGCAAATTTTTACTTTAAAAATAATGTAAAGCGAATAGAGAAAATCACTAGCAATCACTGGAAATATCATAGCTCTTTTTAGAACTATGGTTATTGCTGGTACTTCATTTTCGATCTGGAATAAAATGTATGTTTTACACAAGTATTGATCAATTTTAAATATAATAGAAATAATACGAACTTTGTTTTGCACGCGTAGTTTTAACGAACGAAACGATCCTAGGAATATAGGTATTATGGCCATGATTACCAAACTGGCATAAGCAATAAACATGCCTTTGGTGTATGCTGGTGGTTTTTCGAATATTGACTCTATAGTTGTATTATCTAAAATTTCTGCCATCGTTTATTAAATGTAATTAAAATGTATAATATGAATTGATTTATAGAAAATTACAACTATAAACTATGAAAATTCTTAAAAAGTGCTTGAAGTTCTTGAAGTCAAATTGAATATGTTATCTCTTACTTGTTTTATGTTAGTTATCACTTAAATGGCAAAGAAGACGAGGTGCAGTGCTGCCAACTATTGAGAACCGTTGTTACTCATTTATTTGCTATTAAATATATTTGCTACTCATTTTATACAACATATGCCTCTGAATATATTTTAATATTTTTGAAATTTAATTTTAAATAATAGGTCTATTGTATTTTACCTACCATATTATTACCAAAAAATCACAACTTTTAGATCGATAATTTTTACTATTTTACTTTTTTTTTTAACTTTATAATCCTATTCAAAATATTTAGAAAAAAAAAATGAATTAATGAACAAAAAATATAGGTAGCTCATAACATTTATTTAAATTTAAAGTTTAATTACATTATGTGGTAGAGTTGTATGTTTTATTTGTTAAAAAAAAATGTATAATGAAAAATATAACCATGTCTAGACTAAACAAATATATTGTTACTATTATTATCAAAAATATGTTTTGAATAGTCACTAAAAAAAATTAAAAATCCATGTATATCTAAATAAAACTGACCAATTAAATCTTCAATTTATATCCATCTTGTTTTGATCAATACTCATGAATTTTTGAATGATATAAGTTTATAGATTTTGTGCTGAGTGAAAAATTTTCTTTCTTTTCAATATATCCCTATCTCATGTAATATCTCTATTTTAAAAGATAAAACGTTTTAGAATCCAATCTTAACATTTGTTTTATTTTAATGAAACTTCATGAATCATTGTATGCAATAATAAGTTTTTTCGGTGGGGGGAGGAAGTTAAATGTAAAGCATATCAGAGAAAACCAATGACACACGAGGCTTTCAAAAAATAATTTCAAAAAATTTCACGAATTCCTTATCAAATGCTGCAAGATATCATGATCAGTTCTTAGAGATGCCTTGACGAATGCTTACATCGAGGTGGATGTCTCATGGATATTCTTTTATGAAACTGAATGATGTACAGTTCTTTTTTTGTTCTTGTTATGTAGATACTTTATTATTGTATCAAAACTTTTAAGAAGATATTACTTTTTGCTTTTTGAATTGTATTGAAATCGCTCAATTTACAATTTAACCATGTAGGTTGTAACATGAACATATAACTTCATTTGTAACTATTGTACCGTAAAAAAATATAAATATAATATATATATTAGAAAAGTGTATAACATCAATATATACTATTAAAATATATACTCTGTAAAAATTAAAAATTTCTAGAACTGTTATTTTCGAAATGATGAGGAAATAATCGATTATGATTCTAATAAATACATGTTTTTTCCATTTTTGTTGATTTATTTTTTTATGTGTTAGAAATACTACTAGAAACATCGAAAAATGTCGTCTCTAATATACCAAATATGAAAATTTTCCTTTTATTAAAGTGTAAATATCAAGAGTGTCACACCGGATCAATTTTGATGGTCAAAATGTTGCAAATCACGAGGAAAAATTGCTCTATCTTACTTCTTAAGAAATTTATATCAGTTTACAAAATTAAAATCGGACTACGCAATCAGATGTATTGATGAAACTAGTAAGGGATGTTTTGAGCAAAAGTTTACCGAGTGACAGAGGCCATTATGCTGGCTGGAGCACGACCTAATCTAAGGAGTAACGATTAGGCATTTTATGTGGCATGTATATTTTTCTCATATCAATGTATGAGTGTATACATGAACATTAGTGTGCGTAAGCTGTAGATTCCATGAATAGTCGAATTCCGATAGTCATAATAATATTACGATAAAAATGTATTATATTGCACATCTATTTATTTAAAACATATACCAGCTGTATGTTATACCTACATACAATTATCACTGCATTGTGTGTACACTGTACAACCGGCTTATAGACTATACTGTATACTATGCGTGTGCAGGTATCGCAGTGGATTATATTTCATTGACAATAATTGAATAATTTCGTGTTCTGTTTGCTTTTCTCTCATGTAGTGTTTATCGTAAAGTTGATCGCATAGTTTTAAAAATAGTACAATTACCTACCAATAATTTAATGATATCAAATAAATATATGTGATATACGTTTGAACATTTATTTATCTAAAAGCCTAGTAAAATTAGGATTTACGAAAATGTATTGTTTATGCACGAGCAATCGCTATTGTGGTATACGGCTTTGATTATGTAAGTCTTTGAAAGACATTTAATAATACAATAAATATCACATAATATTAATTTTATGCAATGCAAATATATATTTTTTAGATTCTGAGCTTAGCGAAAAAGCTAGTGGTTGTACAATGAACTGTATGTTTATTTTTTTTCTCCGTTAACAAATTTTTACCAGAAGAAGCCGAGAAGAACCTTTGACGTTAGTATGATATTGATAGGAAATTGGACACTGCGAAGTCACAAGCTTTTAAAAAAGAATATACCCCATCATATTTTTCTTACCAAGGCAAAGGATTAATTTAATTGCAGTCTCCAATGATAGCTCAGAAATTTTTAATTTTTCAAAGATACTGAAAATCTCGAACTAATTGAGGGGGTAGTATTTGTTTGTAATTTTGAAAATAATACGAGCACCAATATAGTTATTAGTATTATATAGCCATATAACATTTAACTACATTAGATTAGATTAGGTTAACAAATTAATATAAAAGTGTAAAATTAAATTACATTATGACAAAAGCCAAATTTGTGCTCTGTGTGCTAAAATTATACCACTATTCACTTATTACCTATCTATAGGATATATGCAATGTTATAAGTTAAAACTAATATAATGTGTCCAAAATCTTTATACAAACTTTTTACATAATTAATAGATGCGTATGTATTATAGTGTATACATAATATCTGTACATTATTATTATTTATTATAGACCTATACATTTTTTACGAACACCTATTTGGAGCAAAGTTGTATTATTGAGTGGAAGGGGCGATAAATATTTCAAATGCTTTAGTGGAGGAGTGAAAACAAACTAGTACCAGTAATAATTATAATTTAAGATATCGTATGTATTGATAGTAATTAATATATTAAATCACTTATTATAATATTATATTATTATAGATTGGCTACAGGCATACAAAATTGTATACTCTAGCAATTCACCCAATAAAGTGCGTTAATGAATTGAGTATAATAATATTATTTATTGTTATATTTAGTAAAGCTGTTGCAGGTAGCAAATTTTATCGATTATAGTTACCGGGTAATTTTTGATTAACTGTACCGGGTATCGGGTACTTGGTTGGGTACTTGATATTAGACAGGTATTTCTAATTTAAATAAGAAAATTATAATAATTATTTAAGACTTCAGGAACAACTTCTAAACATCAACAAAAAATTAGGTATAATATATCAATTGGTGATTCAAATTACTCAACTATTTTTGGAACAGGTTTCCCGTTTCTTAAATTCTGAGAAAAGGCAAGGAGATTATATATTTTTTTAGGTTAATTTATAACCGAGTACCCGTAAAGATTTTTGTTTGGCTTGCCAAGTACCAAGTATCAAAACACATATTGGGTATGCCGGGTACCGGGTTTTAAATGAGTACTCGCGATAGCTCTAATATTTAGATGGTCGATCAGTGTATTTGGTCTACAAGACAATAATAAAGGTTTTCGTGATTTTGTCTTATGACTACCCTCCGTGCTTGACAACAACCCTCCATCATAGTTGAATAGGAATAACAATATTGAATTTATTGTTGGAAATCATTTACAAGTAGCAATACACAGATTTTTTTCATAAGATAGTTCTAATTAACCTAAATACATTTAAATATATAGCCGTATATGTAATGAGCTGAATTACCCAGCATTGCCCTGAAAATAAGTTGTGATTTTTCAAGTGCTTTTGGGTGTAACTCGCTAAGAAAGAAATGTCTTTTTAAGGTAATGTCATGACCCAAAAAGAGAAGAAAAAGAAATACTGGTAAGTAAAATATAAGTGTGGTATAAATGGAATAATTATTGAAATTGATAAGGTATATGATAAAAATTTTCAGCCGTTATATAGGAATATAACTGCGCGATTTGAATATTAATAATTTCTCGATTATGTGATATTATTCAGCTAATTTTATATCTCTTAATAAGTTATGATCTTCCTTCTATTACAGGTAGAAGGGTTCCCAAGGTATAATTGATTCGAACAATCGACAGGAGTGTATTTAATTAATTGGAGAACTTGTGTTTATAATGTATCTATGAAGGATGTTTTATGTATTAAAATTCCCTAGCCTATGATTTACCACACTACACACACACACACTTTGTAATAATTAATTTAGTTGTCTATTTATTTTCAAACATTAATAAGAAAGTTAAATAATTGACTCTGTGTGAGTTTCCTCGGAGTGGTCACCATACAGTAACAAAATCACTGTAGATACCTTAAATGATAAGGATAATTACGTGAAATATTTATGTTAGATACAACTGAACTTAAGAGAACAAAATTCATAAAATATTACGAGTGTGATAAACCATCCAAAACCTCCTAATAAACTAATTACACGTAATTTGGATTATTTATTAAAGCAAACTGAGCAAACTGTATGTTGACGCAAGTGAAATTAGCAATTTTAATGAAATTTAATTACCTGCTGGAGCTCTTCTTCTTACGATCAATATTGCAACTGGAGATGATTTTTTTTACAGATAGATTTATTTTTAGGTAAACTACATGCGTCGTCAATTCAATGAATTAAATATAATGACGTGAAGAAAATGTAGACAAAAACACTGAAACGCTGGATGATAATTGGATAGACTCCGCTGCTCCCAGAATGCCGATCGTGTTTCTGTCTGTTTGACTGTGTGGCCACATAATGACAAGAGGATGATGCTCTACAATGGAGCATTGGTTAATTCGCAAGACATTTTTGCCCTTATTGATGATCTAGACAAAATATTGTTTGTGTGCTGACTGTGGTGATGGACTTCTCGATATAGATAGACGTACTTTTTATGTCGACTAAAATATAATCGGAGTGTGTGATCCTTGTCTTATGTAGCGCAAGCACTTCTCTGTCTCGTGTGTTAGATTATTATTTTATTCACATGGGCTGAAATAATACTATGTCCAAAATCTGACGATTAATACTTATTATAGGTGCATGGTGAGTTTTGTGCATATTTTATATGCAATATATTTTGTGCATATTTTCTTAGTTCGGTGCGGCGTGTCTGGAGTGCATTGTTCTACCATTTTTTTTATTGATATCGAAAATAGTCATTACATTTAGTTTTAAACAAATATTTTCTTTTTATAATACATTATTATCATAATACATGAGTGTTTATTCATATTATAATATTATTATTAAAATTATACAAGTGCACAGCATAACAGTAAATTACCCAAAATAACGTTTAAAATATTTAAATTTTAGAAGACATATGACCGATGTCATTCCAATGAACAGCGAATTGCATTTCATATCTCCTGGCACCTTTCTTGGTCATTCAATAAATGGTAAGAAATTGATCGAAAAAGGCAGGCACCTTCTCCGATAATATGAACAACTATTTAAGGTGTCAATAGGCCGTTTATAACAATCTTTTCAATCGACATAATTTAAAAATATTTATAATGCTACACTAAATCTAACTACGCAATCAAAATAAATCAGCTTATTTTATTTGATCTTGTATTATTATTATTTTTATTATTCTATGTGTACACAGACATGATCACAAATAAAAATGAGTATATATTCATATATTATTCCTAATTTTGTAATTTTTTACATTACTAAAACTGTATAGTAAATGGAAGTTTTTATTTTTAAATAATTTTAAATTAGGCAAAAGTATATCTGACGACAAAGTTAACAGTCTTTGACAGAAATGCTACATAAAACAGATTACAAGGTAGATCACGAGAGTAGAAAAATCTAATATTAATAAATTAATTTGGTATACTTTTCAATTTTAATTCATGAATTTTCTTTAAATTTTAAAACTGAATATTCCTTATTTTGGTAATTATATTAAATTAAAATAATTTTGGTAACAAAATTACCTAAGAATCACAGCCTACTAAAAATAATATAGTTCAGCAAATTTTGATCAGGTACTGAAAAAACTTAACCACATTTTGTAAAATCATTTTGAATGGTAAATACATTAATTTGAGATTTAAATAAATGTTTGAAACATTTTTAATATAAAAATTATATATATGTAGGTATATATTTTAATCATTATTAAAATCCTTTTTTATTTTTGAACTTGAATAAAATAAATATATTGTGAAATTTTCAAGTGTTTAGAACCAATATTTTTGGATTTATTGGGAAATAACGATTATATTAATGAATTTTTTGGCATTTTCAGTAGTTTTTTCTGATGTGTTTTTCAAAAATCTATAAATTTGTTTTTCAAAGTACCACGCTGATAAAATTTGGTGACAAAAAGTTAGTATGCATGAAAAATTAGATCATGCATTAGATCATACAGCATCATATATACAGGCAGTGAGTTCATACCCCCTGGAACTATATATGACTTGCTTCCATAATTTATAAACAAATTTATAATTAATTATAATATATAAATTAATAATTAATTTATAAAGGCGCGTATTGACTATCGAACATTGGCAGTTGTGCCTAATGGATACTTAGTTGTCACGTGAGCCACTCAAAATTGGTTGTTCGTGGGGCGAATCAAATTCTGCTAATAAGGCGTGGCTGCCGAGCGAGACAATGTTCAAGAGTCTGCTGTGTACAGCCAATACACTCCTTAATACTTCTCTAATATTCACTTCTTTACATGTGTATCGTTTCTACACATATTTCTCAAAATAGTACCTACTTCATTTCCAGTGTGTTTTTTTGCTCCAACAAGATTATCGAAGAAGAGATATCTCAAAAAATGTTCAGAGCGATACACCAAAACAATATCGAAGGTTTGACAAAGATTTACGTTAAATACGCCCTAGGCATGGATATACAGGACAATTTTGACATGACACCACTTCAAAATGCTGCCTACAAGAGCAATAAGAGAATCGTTCGTTGGCTGTCAGTTAGGGTAAGTGTTGTTGGCAAGTTACGAATCTAATATGAAGCTATTGAAGCTATTATAATACATCATTTTCTTGTTTATATATAGGATGTTGACGTCAATTATGGAAACAATAAGTATCAACCCAGAACATGGCATTTCGGTGTCTTGAACGACAATCGTGCAGTCTGCTGTTAGCCGTTGTCGTCAAGACCAATCCTACCAATGACGTGGGCCATATAGCGCTTCACATGGGTGCTTTTCTAAGTCTGTACAATAAATTATCAATAAAAAATGCCTATTGTTTAACATACGCTTATAAATACTAAGTATTTGTATTATTCTCAGGTAAACAGAAATGTGTAGCAGTGATCAGAAATTACATCCCCGAAGAAAAAGCTACATGTAACATACGAGAGAAACCAATAATCGTAAACGTTTTTACCTATCACATTGGCTTCAGATTTTTTAAATCTGACTTAAAATTTTCAAATCTGACTGTTTTCTTATTTTAAATCCAACTTTCCAAAGTTCTACAATTTTATCCTTTTATTTATTTCACTTATTAATTCTACATTCATAAATGTACAATCGAGACCACGAAAACGATTATTAATATTTTGGATTTGTATAAATATATGTTTTATATCGACAATTTGTTGCCCCTCAGATAAAATGCTGGAATCGCTGAAATATAATAAAAACGTTTATCGTTTCCGTAAATAAAAACACTGCCTATTAAAATTATACATTTACGAATTTAAATTATTATTTTCATAAAAAGTTGGAAGCATACAGCTTTCCACATTTGATACTTCTGGATCACTGACATTTATATTAATATCATTTAATTAATGGTGTACTACTACTAATTACAAATTTTTCTTCACAATCCAGTTGATCATTTTCGCTTATGATCGACACGTTTACAGAAACCACAGAACTATGTATATTAAAAACAGTATAATATAATCCACTGTCCGAAAATAATATATAGGTGCCTAATATCCAGTTTTCGAATTGGAAAAATATAGAAGAAGGGGTACTCTCGGGCTTTAATAAAATTAATTTAATGAACGTTCCCTCAAACTATATAACTCGTGTATTGTAAAAAATTATTAATAAGGGTGCTTTCAAAATATTATAAAATAATAGAGGAGTACCCTCCCCCCCAATTCGAGCACTGCTAATATTATCCTATTATTTAAACGATAATTTATTTTCTTTTTTCATGAAATCTCCCAAAATATTCAGTTTTGATTCTCTGGCCGTTTTTTCGTCCGTTCACGGTGCATATATGCATCAGACTTTATTCGAAACTAATTCAGTTTTTAGTGTTTTTACATAATTTTATCTATTTTCTCATATTTTTTAGCAAATTTATTTTTGAAAATGTTTAAATAGCCATTTTGTTGACTTTATTGTGTTTATTTTATTGTTTAACTATTTTTTTTATTATTTTAATTGAGAAAAATTTACAAAAGATTTGATTTTCGTTACATTACCAAAAAATAACGCATTTGTATTTTTTAATTTATAATTTAATTAATTTTAAATCATACTCTAAGTTCTACTAATAGATAGGTACTTATCTTTTTTACTGATTATCATGAAAATGTTGGCATTAAAATTTAAACAAAATAAATAATCGCTATTTAAAAAAAGTAAAAGATGAACAAAAAATGGAAATATTTCAAAATGACCAGAGAATAGTTGTAAAACCATGATAATTTTTTATAATGATTCACAAATTAATTTTAAATTAAAGTTTTTTAATACTTACGAGTTCACACTATTGTCCGTCACTTCACTTGCTGCAGCATGTGTTGTAGAACATGTGCATGATGTATTAATATTAATATTATGTATACATATACGTTAAATTGATTTTAAGTTATAATATAAGTATAGGTATTTTATTTAATAATTCCATCGTAAATGAAAGTAAACACGTAAATTACACATTCATTTATAATAATGTATTTACATATTTATACCTTTTTCCATATATTTTATATTTAATAAAAAATATATCACAATTAAATTATTACATTTATTTTATACTTTGTAGTAGATGGTATATATTATATATTACAATATTATATGTAGGTAAAATATTTTAAAACTTGAATAAAAATATAAGTACTTTTTTTATATTCAACCAAATTATAATTTTTATATTTTTTTGGTTGTTTTATATTTATGGTTATCATAGTATACTACATATACGCCACATAATCTCATGACACACAACTTCTATAAACAGTAAACACTATACCTAGGTTTGGATATAATAACATAAACTTTTTTACAAATGAAAAAGGAATGACAAATTACGAGTATAAGAAATTTGTAAAAATTTGAGTGAACCGAAGTTCACCGGAGACTTATAAACTATTATAAAAATATTATTAGAAACTATGTTTCTAGCTTAGAAAAAAGTATTTTTTTACTGAATAAAAATACAAAAAAAGTATTTAGAATTCGTATTTAAATACTTTTTATGAATAGTATTTAAAATATTATTCAAATACAAAAAAAATATTTAAATACTTTTATTCGAATACATTTATTCGAATACTTTACAAGACTGCTTATAGAGATGTGGGGAATACGAAATAAAAAAAAAAAAATTATAGCTAAAAATATTATTTAGTTCCCTAATTACCTATCCTTTTGTCGATATATATTGGTTTTTTTAAAATGTATAGTTTATTGAATAAATTAAAAAAATGAATTTTTCGAACAACTCATTTAACGTGTAAAAATACACTTATCAAAATCGGCTATGTAGGGTACTAGATAATTTTTTTTTTTTATAATTTTTTTTTATTTAATATTTCTATGATATTCTCAAGTTGATAAATATGAAAAAAGTGGTAACATGTTTCTTTTTCAAATATTGTGATTACATGACTGTTAACGGCAAACGTTGTGGACTGTATATAGGCATTGTGTTTTGTGTTTTGTAATAGTTAAGATTTTTATTTTTAGTGAAATGCCTAAATATATTTTAATTTATTTTAGTCGCACGAGGCGGCACAGTGTACACTTTTCGAGGTTTTATACGTGATTGACAATGAAAAGCACTATCACACAACACCACAACATATACGGTATACACGGGTCCAAATTACGAAACATATAAAGATAAAAACCATTGATAATAAAATATAAACATTAACAATGACAATAAAAAATGGTATTAACTCAAGAACATTTTTAATCACTTTTAAAACATGATTGAAAGTCAAATGAATAAAAAGTAGGTAAATACGCTTTATACGCTTATGCAGGTCTATGCTATGGCATAGCTTTTAAAAATTATGTGTAAACAATATGGGTATAAATAGATATATTTTATTCGAATTTTTAATATCTATATTCATACACTATAAATATACCATTATAATAATAATAATACAGCGACTATATGTAACGACATCGATGACCCGCTGCAAGTCAACCGGAAATCGGCATTTTAAATAGCCTACCACATATAAAGCAAATAATTTTAAATCAAAAATTAGTACTCTATATATATTATATTTTAATACAGACGTCAAAGAAAATAGTAATGATTTTTTCATAATGCTAGTATATGTAGGTACATACCTACGCCTAGTAATTGGTTATGCATGCGTACAACATATTATATTACAGCTGTATTATTACATACAATAATAATTAATCCCTTGGTTGATTAAAATATTGTTTTTGATAAAACGTATATGAGTGGAGCTCATTATAATAAACTGTCATAAAAATATTTTTAAAAAGATAATAACGTACTTATATGTAAAGAAGCGTGAGGCATTTAGGGGGTAGTGGTCAAGCCGAATTCAACCAATCTCATATGGTGGAAAGGAGGGGTTTTGGAAAATATTACATAACTTTTTTTCGGTCGGACATTGTAAAATTGCGAGAGAACTGGGTTAAATTAAATATAACTAAAGTATTTACACTAAAAATACGCATTTTGAAAAATACCAGGTGTAATTAGTGGGTGGGGGAGGGGATCGAGCCTAAACTCGTGACATTTCACCAAGGGACAGGGGGTCGATATTATAAAATAATAATAATATGTTATATAGACATAATTTTAGGCGAATAGGTACCCACAAAAACATTCAAGGCTATGGGCCCTCCCTCCCGTTCAATATTTCTGGATCTGCTCTTAGTGGAACTATTATAGACATCAATATAAAAATATACACCTTTAGTTATTTTATATAGATAACTTAATAAATGATGTAATTATTTGTTATTTTACCTTGACATTATAATGCTACGGAACAATTTGAAATACAAATCCCCCCTTTATTTATTTTATATGTTTTTTTTTTACAAAACACTTATCTTTATTTTAATTGTTTACTATTATTAATACTTATACTTTCTTCTGTTATTAACTTGTCGATGCGTAGCATGGAAATTTTCCAATTAAAATGTCAGAAAGAGAGGAAAATGAGTATACGTATGTATACTATACTATACGGCTTATAGGTGCCTACACCTAAAATAGTATATACACCTAAAATGATAACAATTAAGATAATTCTACCTAAAATTATATAATACTACATTTAAGAGGACGTCAATTCTCGATTTTTTAAGGGTTTCTGTGTAGGCAAATTTTAGAAATTTAAAAAAAAATGAATAAAAAAAAAAAAAAAAGTTAAATATAAGTTTTAAAAATGGTACGATGTAAGTTCTATTTTCAATCATTGCGTAATGTTGATGTTTTTTGAAAAACGTAAAAACAGCTTTCTACTTTATTTCTACAGCTCTAAGGATGTCGTATACCTCATTTTTAAAGTATTCTGTATAGGTAATTTTTTTAGAAATTTCAAGAAAAATATAAATTTTACAATTAAAAAATATTTTAATATAATTTAAAAGTAATTTAGTAAAAAGTAAAATAGTTCTGTATTAGTACTATTTTTATTGATAATCATATGTAATAATACGTTTATACAAAACAAATTAAATGGCTTTTTAAATTGATTTTAAAGTTATAACAACTATTATGCAATTTACACATGATAAAATTTCAGAGATAGCCTCATTGGGGTTTTACAATCATATAAATATTAAGCTCGTTATTAAAGGTACAAAATACTATTTTTCCCCTATTGGTTATTAACTTTTAACTTTTTTTTAAACATTATTTGATTTCTATCAATTATATTATAGGTGATTTAACACTAAAATTTTTTTTAAATTCCTTTTCATTTGTTTAGCGTAAAAATCGAACCATTTAAAGTACCAAAATGTTTGTGATTAGCTTAGGTCATTTTGAATAAAAATTAATGGGGCAGAGAGCTTTCTTAAAAAAAAAAATGTTTAGGCGGTTCGAATCGGTCATTTTCTAAGGATTATTATATAGGCAATTTATCGTACATGGTAAAATTTTAAATTCAATTAGAGAGGTCATTGAAGTTAATAAAAATAATAATAAATGAATAAATAAACTTTTTGGGCTTGTATCTATATCTGTATAGGTTAAATATAAATTGCAAGTGTCAAAATAATAAAAATAAGACCGTATACCAAATCACTTTTTGAACAAAAAGTTAGTTTCGCTGTGACAAAATTGTGAGACTTTAGCTGGTCCAATTTTAACTCTATAAAAAGCATAAGATTGTTTGACATATTTTCTAGGTTTCTAATGAGGCGTTTTTCGAAATATGAATTTCTGCTTTAAATGTACACACGTGAAAAATGTTTAAAATATGGAAATTTTGTTTAATCATACCGAAGTCAAAAATTCATATTCCGAAAAACGCCTCGATTAAAACCTAGAAAAAATATCAAACAATATTATGCTTTTTACAGAATTAAAATCGGACCAGCCAAGTCACACTATTTTGTCACAGCAAAAGCTCTAAAAAACGATATTTTTTTACCGACTCTATCCATGTTAATTGTTCTAAATGAGGAATACTTGAACTGTGTTTCCTTGAAGAGTGTTTTTTGAAAACTAAACCTACTATACGAGTATTATACAATACTATGTCAAATGTCTATGTATACATAATAATATGTACTAAATTACCAATTATTTAGGTTTAAAAACGTATCCACAACAAGGAAATGGTAAAATAGGATACATGCTAACCTAGTAGTTCATCTATCGGATAAATTACTAGGACGATACACACCCAATTTTTAAGGGGTTTTGTATAGGCAATTTTTATGAAATTTTAAGAAAAATTTCAATCCAACAATTTAAAAATATTTAATTATATTTTAAAAGTAATTAAAAATTATTTTTGTGTCAGTACCAATTTTTATTGTTGTATTATTACGATATTTGTTAAAACTCGCATTTATGCTCTATACAAAATATGAAAGATGAAAATATTTACTATGCCTTAGCGTGCAGTTTTTTTTCAATATATTTTTTGAATACTTAAATCCGTGATTGAAAATCAAAAGAATAAAAATTAATTTTACAAAAAAACTCCAGGCTATGACAAAGTAAATATTCTCATCTTTCATATTTTGTATACATTTTGACTCTGCGATTATTAAGAGAGAAGTTGTAGTTATAACATATAATAGTCGTGAACATATTTTAATACCGCTAAAACAGATGTATAGCATTCTCTTACGTAAGTGTAATTTCGTCAAATATAAAAAACAAAATCACTATTTAAGAATAGGCGGTAAGACGAAATCCCCGAAGAGATAAATAAAATAAACATGATTGAAAAGAATGGTTAAGCATGAAAATAAAAGACAAGTAGATAATTTTAACTCATTTACCCCTCCATATTATAATTTATTTGGTAGGTACCTTAGGTTAGCCACACATATAACCTATGCCATAGATATATATATATATATATATATATATTATAATAAATATTATGATATATTATATTTATACGCTCGTCCCTAGGAGTTTATATAGGACTATATTTAATACGTATTGAACTATTTTTAAATACTTAAATTTCCATTCTTTTTTTTGAAAGTTCCTTAAAACAACCTAAACAGAATTCCTTAAGAATCGACTATTCGACGTCCTAATAAATGCAATATTATTTAATTTTAGGTACCTACCTAGTATTATTTACTTTTTTATGGTTTTAGGTGTGGGCACCTACAAGCCGGGTAGGGTCACTTACTCGTTATACGCACATTTGGACATTTTAATTTGAAAATGTCCTTACTACGCCTCGTCGAGTAAGTAACAGGAGAAAGAATAAGTATTAATAATAGTATAGTATTAAAATAAAGATAAATATTTTGTAAGAAAAACTATAATAAATAAATAAAGGGGAAGGATTTTTATTTCAAATTGTTCCATAGCATTATAATGTCAAGGTAAAATAACAAATAATTACATAATTTATTAGGTTATTTACCTAAAACAACTAAAAACAAATATTTTTATATTGATGTACCTATATATAATAGTTCTACCAGGAACAAATCCAGAAATATTTTACCGGGTGGGGGGGGAGGCACATACCCTTGAATGTTTTTATGGGTACCTATTTGCTTAAAATTATGTCTAACATATTATAAGTATATGTTTTTTGTAATTTGGAGGGAGCATGACCCCCTTCACCCCCATTCTAGAATCTACGTATGCTTTCCACTAAGATCCCTGAAAATATTTATTCCATACATAGCCAATTTTGATAAGTGTATTTTTACATGTTAAATGAGTTGTTAAAAAATACATTTTTTTGATTTATTCAAATGAACTATACATTTTAAAAAACTAATATATATCGACAAAAGGATAGGTAATTAGGGAACTAAATAATATTTTTAACTATAATTTTTTTTTCTATTTCATATTCCCCACATCTCTATAAGTTAATAAAAATAAAAATGATCATGTCAGTTTCTTATAACAATTTTATAATCATTTTTTTCTCTATTAAAAAGTTTGGTACAAATTCTGAAAATGGTCGTACAAATTCATACAAATTGCGTACTAATTATTGGTGTGAAAAAATCCTGAATTTCAAGGTGGGGGGGGCGTAATGGACGTGACTTTCTAGTAGACTGTATAAACAATTAATTTTTTAATAATTTTAATTGAAATTATTGATATTATAAACCTAAGTTGTTTGCATTCAGTGATCCAGTGCTCAATTGCTTACGTTTATTTACGGTGCTCAGTACGTTATATTCATTATATTCGTAGGTAATATTATCGTACGTATATCGTAAATTACCTATATATCATAATGATAATTGATAATAATGTTTTAAAGATATACGTCATACATATACCCGTGTGTACAAAATAGTATGTAAATTATATAAACAATAAATAAATATATACCAATTATACAAAATACAATATATACTAATTGTATATTAATATATAGGTATTATTATTTTTTATAACATATATTTATTTATTTTTATAAGAGTACTATTTTTACGCGACGTTGCCCGGATTAGATTGTTCTGTTTTAAATATTTTTTTAATATTTTTGAAAACTTTTCCCTATAGGTAAAACATAGCAATCTTATAAAACTTCGTTTGCCCCAGTGTTTAGTATTTCACATATTCTATTTGCTTAATCCATTTTAATAAAATTAAAAAAATATTTTATATATTTACAAATACCACAGAATTCGACGTTAGCGCCATCTATGGTACACAAATTTCTGTAGAAGGTCAATTATTCGTACACTTCTCAGAAGGTTGTAATGGTCAATTATTCATTAACTTATGATTTTTTCATTTAAAAAAAAAAAATGGGAGGAGGGTGAAATTTTTTGGTTATATGTTTTTTTATGCAAAATATTAAATAAAAAAAAATTTATTTAAAAAAAATGTTCGTCAAAAATAAAAAAAAAATGTCTAGAACCCGATTGCAGTGCCACCTAATGGATCCAATTGTGAATCTCAACCATCCAAGGTCCCACTCTAACACACA
Source organism: Pemphigus obesinymphae (assembly GCA_025469235.1). Classification (NCBI taxonomy): domain Eukaryota; kingdom Metazoa; phylum Arthropoda; class Insecta; order Hemiptera; family Aphididae; genus Pemphigus; species Pemphigus obesinymphae. The sequence continues at coordinate 515 of JAIPRL010005878.1, read as the reverse complement.
CAAAAAATTTCATTGGAATTTATCCAGCCGCTCAAAATGAGTTTGAATACTTACACACGGACAGAAAAAAAAAAAAAAAAAATATATATATATATAAAGATGAAAACTTTTTTTTAAATAATTGATTTAGAAATTATTTATATGTATGTGTAAATAATGCATTTTACATAATATATATTTTTATTATTTTATTTACGTAACGTACTATTTTTCTGTATGAATTATGTGATACCTAATTAAAAACTTCATAGAGATAACATAGAGCTTATTTTTATTAAAATGTCTATACAATATTGCATATTCTAGTAATATTTACAATTACATTCTGTGAAGCCGAAAAAGAACTTTTTCGTCGCTTAATAGTATAATAGTATTGATGGGCAAATTCGGTCTTGGCCTTGCAGTCTTGGTCTTGGTCTTGCAAAAATGCAAGACCAAGACCAAGACCAAGACTGTCTTAGAGATAGCAAGACCAATACCAAGATTTTACTATTTCATAGCAAGACTGAAATAAA